>JASDQU010370629.1:42892-71018 GCA_032191745.1 Picea mariana | reverse complement strand
TTATATGTAGTTATTTGTTGTAGCATGGTTTTTTTTGGACACTAGAGGCCATTTACAACCTCTTTGTTGATGTATTTTGGTTTAGAGACAGATTGCACTCAATGCTATTTTGGTTATATGCACCCTTACTTGCTATTTACATGAAAAACTTTGCATATCCGTATATAATGGTTTGGATTCATATGGATGCACATGAATATATCTTCACGAACTCTGACATAGCAAGTTGTATTTGGAAATAGCACCAGTAGAGGACACTAGAGTCTAGCTCATACTTCTTCTACAGGACAATTGAGTCAAATGCTAGCCCCAGGGCCTTCTTCCTCTAAAGAAAACTCCATTTCTAGAGCCATCACCTTTGCCCGTAAAAGGGGTAGAGGGAATTGTTAGTTTATTTATCTTATTTCACTGTAGATGACTCATGATGATATACACTTCTTATTTTTTTTATGATATTTTGAGGCTTTAGAGTCAAGACGTGATTCAGTGTTGATCTGTGATGTATTCAAGTTTACTAGACATCTTATATATCAGTTCTCTTTTCATATTTAAGTGGAAATTCATTTATTTGATGTTGTTGATGCTTTAGATATTTAAAAAATGAAAAAGAATGAATATTTTTATAATTTTTTTCATTCTTACGACATTTTCCGATATTTTCCCCGGTGTTGTCGATATTTTCATTTTCGAACCCTCGGCGATATTTTCATCGACACGATGTTGGTAACAGTAATCACTATAGCCTACGTTGAAATAAGTCAAACCGAGATAGCATTGTTGGAGGAAGATTGTGTTGAGTTTTGGGTACCTTGAAAAGTGGTCCCCTTGAGTTATTGAGTGTCTAATTCAAAGGGGGAAATATTTGACCCTCACCAATTTACTTTATGTTATAAAGTCAAAGTGACTTTATTAGCACTTAAGTCACAAAGTGACTTTATTACCATAAAGTGACTTAAGAGACTTAAGTCATTTTGAGATTTAATCTCAACCATTGATTGGAGTTTGGCCTAGATCTAATCTTGGCCATTGGTTTCCTAGGTTATCCTAAGGATGAGGCTAGAGGAGGGAAAAGGTGAAGGAAGAGCATTCATTGTTCACTTGGAGATTAGAGTGAAAGAGGGGAGAAGAGAGAAAAGCTTGGAGAAGAAGAAGGGAACACTCTTGAGTGGAGAGGGGCACAAGAGAGCTTGAGGGCACACTTTGTGAGATGCAAGGGCGCAAGGATTGAGGAAGGGCGCAAGCTTGAGTGAGGGCACACTTATGAGAGGAATGGAACACACTAGCAGGAAAGGGCTTGGAGATTGAGTGAGGGGCACACACTAGCAAGCAAGCAAAGTAAGGAAAGGGTGCATTCTTCTTAGAGGGATGAAAATCCCAAGGAGGGCACATTTCCCAAGGAACTCCAAAGCCAAGCTCAAGAAGGAGTTGGTTATTGTACCAGGTTCCTTTGTTTTTTTTCCTTGTTGTTATTTTAGCTTAAGATATCCATAATAAAATTTCTCTTCCAATTGGTTTTCCCCATGGGGGTTTTTCCAAGGTCATGTTGACCAAAAATACTTGTGTAAAGATCTTGGGGTTTGCATTCTTTTATTTCAGCAAGTAGGTGTAAAAATCCTAGAGGAGTATTTTATGTCTTAATGCACGTGTAAGAGATAACTTGGACACCAAAACTATCTTAATTAAACCCTTCACAAAGAGGCATCAAAAGAGCATAAAATCACAAACTTAAGGGAAGATTCAATGGGCAGAATTTTCAGACTTGGTGGTTGTCCTTAAAAAGTCCTAAAACATATTTGAAAAACCTTGAAAACAATGCCCAACAAGATGTCAAAGACAGACCTATTAGGCAGCCTTAGGAACCTCAAAAATCTCCAGATTGATATTCTGCAAGAGTTCTTTATAGATTGTACCAACCCCTGCCATGATGACACATACTATTAAAAACAAATTTCCATATTCAAGTTTGAACACTTGTGCAAAAGTAGAATAATCCAAAAGACCAACAAGCAAGCACAAACCATAATCCCATTATTTTAAGTGAAGACTTGCAAGAATCCTCATGGTTAGTTGAATTGTGGAAATAAAAGCATTGAAAGAAAGATGTGAACCCTATAAATATAGCTACAATTTGAACGTAAATATGTGTTGAAATAATGTAACTGCAAAGTGTATTCTTATTATTATTTGATATATTATTCATTGAATCAATCCCCATTGTGGATTGATCATGTCGGCTATTGTAAAAGGACCAAATCCCCTTTTGCGAATTGGTCATAATATAATTGTAATAGGCAAAAGAAGAAGTCGGCCCCAGAATATATCAAAGAGGCTCTAGAATATAATAAAGGTGGTTATAACAAAGGTGGAATATAATAAAGGTGGTTATAAGTTGGAGAAGAGAGAGAGAGTGGCGCATCTTTAGGAGAGGATCTTCTGTATTAGCTTGAGTTATCTCTTGGCATTGTATTGGTTATCTATAATAAGGAAGTTTTGTTGGGTTTTCTTCCCCCAAAGGGTTTCCCAGGATAAATGTTGTGTCTCTTGTGATTGTGTATTTCTCAGTGNAGAGCCAAGCTGAAGAAATCATATTTCACAAGAGTGAAAAATGTCACTGTTGTCGTACATGCAAATTAGGGCTTTTTTATGGTGAAGCTTTTCAGCCCTAAAACCATCTAGAAAAGTGTGCCCTCCCCCAAGGATTACTTTGGCACTCTCAGCGCACCTTTTCAGTGGCCAGATCTCCCGAAAAGTGAAACCCTAGTTTCACAAAGTACCAGAAGTACCAGAGTACTAGAGGTACTAGAAAACCAGAAGCACCAGTCCATAAATCTGCAGATCAAGTTTGGAGGGGTAAAAGTTGGATTTTCTCAGATCCAAGCACACAAGGCTACTTGCCTCAGCCAAGCGCATCTCCTGGTAAGTTCGGAATTTGATTTTGATCATTTTCATTTTTTGGTCATTTTCCTATCTCCAGGTAAAAGATGTTTGCAAGCACAAAGCTTGATGACAAAATAGAAGGTGTGGAAAACTTTTGTGCCTGGAAGTATAGGATCAACCTGATCCTTGAAGAGAATGACCTAGCAAGATTCATCAAAGAAGAAGTACTAGAACCCGACGATGCTGCAGAAAAAGCCAAGCATCTAAAAGACACGATCAGGGCCAAAAGAATCATTGCAGATTCAATTAAAGACCACATGATTCCTTATGTGTTGTCAAAGAAGACTCTGAAAGAAATGTTTGATGCCCTAAGCAGACTGTACGAAGGAAAGAACATAAACCGGAAGATGAAACTAAGAACTCAACTGAAAAATACAAGGATGCAGAAAGGAGAAACAATCCAAGAATATTTCTCTAGAATCTCTGAATTTAAAGAACAATTAAAAGCAATTGGAGACACCATAGACGAAGACGAGCTCATAATGACAGCTCTTAATGGTCTCACAAGACCTTGGGATGCATTCATCCAAACGATTTGTGCCAGAACGGAGAAACTGAAGTTTGACCGTCTATGGGAAGAATGCATTCAAGAAGAAACAAGAGTAGCTAACCGTGAAGCGCTACTAGAAAAAGATGATGATCAAACCCTAGCTACTCACACCAAAAGAGGAAGGGAGAAACCCTACTTCTAGAAGGAGGCTCAGAAAGAGCCTCAACTGCCAAACAAATTCAATAATAAAGAATCTCATCCAAGGAGATTTCAGAAGAGAGGACAACGAAGGGAAAGAGATTACTCATTTGTGCAATGCTATCATTATGACAAGATGGGACACATTGTGAAATTATGTCCAACCAGACGAGAAGAATACAAGAGGAAACATAAGAGGCACCATGCCCATGCAGTTGAAGATGAAGAGCCACCTGCAAAGATGATAAGAGAACAAATCAAAGATTATGTCTTAATCTTGACCCTCTCAGGATCAGTAACACCTGGAGAGGACACGTGGCTCATTGATAGTGGTGCCTCCAAGCACATGACAGGTCAGAGAGACATTCTCTCTTGTATTTCAAAAAACAAGTTTTCTCAGAAAGTGACATTTGGAGATGATTACCAATATACCATCAAGGGAGTCGGAGAATCAAGATACAAGCTAAATTCAGGGAACTCAATAAAGATGAAGGACATACTCTTTGTACCAAGTTTGACAAAGAACCTACTCTCCATTTCTTCTTTAGAAAAGAAAGGCTTCGGAGTTTCCTTTATAGATGGAGAAGTCCGCATGTGGGCTAAAGGAGAAACCCTGAATGAAGCAATCATCATTGGAAGAGAAGAAAATGGTTTGTATAAGCTAAGAGGTCACTCAGAGGCTGCCATGACCCACGCCATTGAAAACTCATGCGAACTTTGGCATAGAAGATTAGCTCACATCAATTACAAGGCGCTACCATACATATGCAAAGCTGTCACAGGTCTACCAGAATTCAAAATTGACCATGAAGGCATATGCAATGGATGTGTGCAAGGGAAGAACATCAAGAACCATTTTCCGAAGAGAGACAACAAAGCAGAGGGATTCCTAGAGCTCATTCATTTAGATGTATGTGGCCCAATGCCATCATCCTCCATTAGTGTGTATGTATACTATGTATCATTTATTGATGATTATTCTCATAAGACCTAGGTGTATTTTTTGAAATCTAAAGATGAAGTGTTCAGTAAGTTCAAGGAATTCAAAGCCTTGATAGAGAATCTTTCTGAAAGAAAGATCAAGATACTCAGGTCAGATAATGGAGGAGAATACACCTCAAAAGAGTTTGTGAACTTCTGCAAAGATGTTGGGATCAAGAGGGAACTCACTACTCCCTATAATCCTCAACAAAACGATGTAGCTGAAAGAAAGAACAGAACAATAATGGAAGTTGTGAAGACTATGATCCATGATCAAGATCTTCCTATGTGCTTATGGGCAGAAGTAGCAATGACAGTCATTTATGTGCAAAACCGATTATCCCATAGTGCACTTGGGTTCAAGACCCCTGAAGAGATGTTCACCGGAAATAAGCCAGAGGTAAGCCATCTCAAAATATTTGGCTGCCCAGTTTTTATACATATTCCGAAAGAGAAGAGAAACAAGTTGGAAACTTCAGGGAAGAAGGGAATATTTGTGGGATAATGTGAGGTATCCAAGGCCTTCAGAATTTACATACCAGATCACCGCCACATTGAGATCAGCAAGGATGTGACCTTTGATGAAGATGCAGCACTCAAGAAATCGAGAATATGTCAGCTTGAAGAAGTACGTGAAGAGGAACCCATAATTCCCAGAACTGCAGAACCAGTGAGGGAAGATGTAGTTTCCCCTGATGTTGCAGAACCAGTGAGGGAAGACGTAGTTTCCCCTGATGAGGAAATTCCAGAAGATCATGATATAGTAGAATTTCAAGAACCATCTTAGATGACAATCCTCCATAAAAGAAAGCCAGCTTGGGCTAGAGAGCTCATTCAAGATGGAGAGAAGTATGGTGTTCCCTAAGGAACCACAAGACAGTTGAAAAGACCAAAGCCATTTTCTAGTTATACGGATTTGATGTGTGACCTCCTAGAGAAGGAGCCTACCGACTTTGAAGAAACCATTCAGATGAAATAATGGGCAGATGCCATGACAGAGGAATACCAATCCATAATAAATAATGATGTATGGGAAATAGTTCCCAGACCAAAGAGTAAAGACGTGGTATCCTCCAAATGGCTCTTCAAAATAAAACACGTTGCTGATGAAAGTATTGAAAAATATAAAGCAAGATTCGTCGCTCGGGGATTTTCTCAAATAGAAGGCATTGACTATGAAAAGACATTCACTCATGTAGCCAGATACACTTCAATCAGAACCATCATAGCCCTTGCAGCTAAGATGAAGTGGAAGTTGCACCAGATGGACGTAAAGACAACCTTCCTAAATGGTGTCATCGAAGAGGAAGTGTATATAGAGCAACCTCAAGGATTTGAAGTTGAAGACAGGAAGTCTCATGTCTGCAAGTTGAAGAAAGCCTTGTATGGATTGAAGAAAGCTCCTAGAGCTTGGTATGGCCGGATAGATATTTTCCTGACGAGCTTGGGCTTTATCAAGAGTAAAGAAGATTCTAACCTCTACTTCAAGGTTATGAACGATGAGCCAGTGATATTATTGCTTTATGTGGAAGACTTATTCTTAACTGGAGAAGAAAATCCCATCATCGAATGTAAGAAGAGAATCGCTTCAAAATTTGAAATGAAAGACCTTGGCCTAATGCATTATTTCTTAGGTCTTGAGGTATGGCAGAGTCTAGAGAGGATCTTCCATAACCAAGGAAAGTATGCAGTCAAAATCCTGAAGAGATTCGACATGTTGGAATGCAAGTCCATGAATACTCCCATGGAAACGAAGCTGAAGTTGTTGGTCGACACCTCGTCAGAATTAATTGATGCCACGTTGTACAGACAAATTATTGGATCGCTGATGTACCTGACGAACACCATACCAAACATTTGTTTTACCGTGAACACCTTGAGTTAGTTTATGGTAGAACCTAGACATATTCACCTAGTGGCTACAAAACATGTGATGAGGTACCTTAAGGGTACAATAGATTGGGGTCTCAGCTATGATGGAGATCATGATTTCATAGTGAGTGGATATACTGATGCAGATTGGGCAGGAAGTGTTTCTGACAGGAAAAACACTTTTGGATGTTGCTTCATTTTGGGATCAGCCATGATCTCATGGCAGAGTAGAAAGCAATCCAGCATTGCTCTCAGCGCAGCGGAAGCAGAATACATTGTTGCATGTTCTGCCAGCTGTGAAGCTATATGGCTTCGAAAGTTGTTGACCGATCTATTTGACCTAGAGATGGAAGTAACCACAATCCTATGTGACAACCAGAGCTGCATAAAGATGACAGAGAATCATGTATTCCATGACAGGTCGAAGCACATAGAGATCTAATATCATTACATCCATGACATGGTGCAGAGAGGAGCCATAAAGCTCCAGTACGTTAGCACGGATGAACAAGTTGCTGATGTGTTTACCAAGCCCCTATCTCATGTAAAGTTTGAGCACTTTCGAAATAATCTTGGTATAGTCCGAAAGGACCTTCCTCGAAAGGGGGAGTAGTTGTTGTGATGAGACATCTCTTGCTTCCAACCTGATGGTTGTGACGTAAAGCAAGACGATGTGATATGACTAGTACTGAGCTTCCAGCTGTATAGCTGTGACATAAAGCCAGTGTAGTACCCTGCTTCTAACCTGATGGTTGTGACGTAAAGCAGGATATGTATCTTCCTTCCGACTTGATGGTTGTGACGTAAAACAAGATGATGTGATGAGACTAGCATTGTTCTTCTGGATGGATAGCTACGACGTAAAGCCAGTCTAGTATCGTGCTTTTGACCTGATGGTTGTGACGTAAAGTAGGACGAGTATCTTTCTTCTAGATTTATTGCTGTGACGTAAAGCAAGACTATGAGATGAGACTAGAACTGTGCTTTTGGCTTGATAGTTGTGATGTAAAGCCAGTCTAGTATTATGATGATGAGCCAGCCTCGTGCTGTGATGATGATGTATTAGTTTTATACTAATCCATATTGATGCAAATGATGAGTGCATTCCTTTGAGAATGACGATGTTGCCGATGAAGAAAACTTCTGATGATTTATAGATATGCCAGTCAGTGTTCCAAGATGATATTGATGATGTTGTCCTCCTGATGTTGTTGATGATGCAGATCTCTCTCTCGCCTGATGCTGTTGAAGAATACCCTTCTTGTTAAGGGGGAGTGTTGAAATAATGTAACTGCAAAGTGTATTCTTATTATTATTTGATATACTATTCATTGAATCAATCCCCATTGTGGATTGATCATGTCGGCTATTATAAAAGGACCAAATCCCCTTTTGCGGATTGGTCATAATATAATTGTAATAGGCAAAAGAAGAAGTCGGCCCCAAAATATATCAAAGAGGCTCTGGAATATAATAAAGGTGGTTATAACCACCCAGGTTAAGAAGTTGGCCCTGCCAGTGAAGAGACACTTCACACGTGCCATATTAGTATAAATAAGGAGGCTAGCACCTCACTTAGACACACACCTCACTTGCTCATTGAGAGACAAGTTTCGGAATTGCAGTTGGAGAAGAGAGAGAGAGAGTGACACATCTTCAGGAAAGGATATTCTGTATTAGCTTGAGTTATCTCTTGGCATTTTATTGGCTATCTATAATAAGGAATTTTTGCAGGGTTTTCTTCCCCTAGAGGGTTTCCCAGGATAAATGTTGTGTCTCTTGTGATTGTGTATTTCTCAGTGATCTTGTCTTATGTTGTTGTTATCTATTGAAATGCAAAGAACTATAATAATGGCTTAAACATTAACAATATATACATCCAAAATATACATATTGCAAAAAATAATAGCAAGCATAAGAAAACCATGACATCAAAGTAAGAAGACAAAATTATAGCAAGAGCTGAAAATTTCTTATTACACTATAGCTACATTCAACAAAGATATCCATGCATATACAACATGAGATAACTATGTCCTACGTGTTGTGTTTGTGTGCATATTGCAAGCTAATAGAAGTTAATATACCCGTTGATTATAAATACGTATATATGAAAAACATAGTAGTCTTAGGTAATTGAACAACTTACCTAGAAATTGAAGCCTTTAAATTAGCGATATTTGGTATACTTCGATCTTAATATTCTCAAGTGCTCTTAGAATCACCTCTTTGTTGGTTCAACTTCACTACTTTGTACGGAGGCAACAACAAGAATTTGTAAACCCCCTTTTCGCAGGTTTGGATATTGCCCTTTTGGTCATCCATCGCTAAATAAGATGCCATGCCACACAAGATAGAGCAAAGTCTTGAGTTGCGACACTGAAACAAACTAACCCTCGCAAATGATGCAAAGTGATGGGATTTATTATAGCATAGTAAAAAAAATAGAAAAAAGGATAGAAGCTATACAAGAAGGCATAGATAAATGAGGAGTTGTGACACTGAAACAAGCTAACACTCGCAAATGATGCAAAGTGAGGGGATTTATTATAGCAAAGTCAAAAGAATATCAAAAAGAACATAAGCTATACGAGAATGCATAGATAAATGAGGAGCTTACCTACTAAGCAATGATGTTGCATTAAGGATTTTTGGTATCCATGATGTCGATTATTCTCAGGTGAAATTATTTTTGTCACCCATTTGCTCATAAACGAATGAGTAAGATGCCTTGCAACATAGCAGGACATGTACAAACAAATCTTTGAGACTGTAGATGGAAACAGCAGGACCCTCAAAAATGCTGCACAATAACAAAATAGACGGAATTTATTACTTTTCTAGAAGTGGAATATTCTAAAAGACCAACAAGCAAGGGTGAATTTTCTCAAGTGAAGACTTGCAAGAATCCTCACGGCTAGTTAACGAGTTGTGAAAATAAAAGCATGCAAAGCAAAATCAGAACACTCTAAATACAGTTGAAATTTAAATGTAAATATAAACATTGAAGGAAATCATAACAAGCGTCAAAGAATCATGATATAAGAGTAAGAAAACAAAATCATGGCAAGAGTTAAAAATTTCTTTCATAGCTACAACTATACTAAAAGGCATCTAGGCATATACAAATCTCAACATGAGATAACCATGTCCCGTGTGTTGTGTTTGTGTGCATATTGTAGGCAAATAGAAGTTAACATACACCTTAATTATAAATATAATATAAGGGTTAGCATTCGATCTTACTCTGAAAGTGTTGAAACCATGTTTGGGGATACTCCATGGGATGTGTTATGAATATGTATGGTAGAACCTTGGTGTTCCACAAAGGACTTGCACATCGGAGGTGGCTTACTCTTGGTTGCTAGACCTTGTATGGATGCTTATATGACATTCTTCCTTAAAGCGTTGGAGACCTATAGATCCTGGTGACTTCTTCATTTAGTCAACACATGAAGGGAGGTTGCTTGCTTGGAGGACTGTTGTGCATTCTGGAGGAGGGAGTTGAGCCCTAGACAACACAAGGTGTTGGCCCTTGACCAAGTTTTGGGAGATTCTTGGTCATGTTGACCTATTTTGGACTTTGACATCCTGTCGAAGGAGGAGCGCAAGACAAAGCGGAGATCACAGGATCTCAACCCACTTTTTGGTCCTTTTTGAGTTTTTG
Organism: Picea mariana; assembly: GCA_032191745.1. NCBI lineage: Eukaryota > Viridiplantae > Streptophyta > Pinopsida > Pinales > Pinaceae > Picea > Picea mariana. The sequence goes on along the minus strand of JASDQU010370629.1, from coordinate 60,873 downwards.
GGAATATGTAATGGGATTGGGATGTCGGCCCATGGGTTCCACCCATGCTTAGGTCTATTTTGTAATGTATAAATATATATCTAGGCAATGTAAAGGAAAGTATGTGTGATAGATCGGCATCTATGTGATGTGTGCTAAGTGCAAGTAAGGTCTGTAAGTGCTTTGTGCCTGTGTGAGACTTGTAGATCTAATTGCAAGTCATTGTAAGAAGTTGTAGAAGGCTTTGTGTTGTAACGCAAGGAAGAAGGATCTAGCGAGCTGCGTAGATCTTCTGTCCTTTGTGGAGTAAGGATTTTGAGGCTTTGTGCTTGTAACCTATTGAAGACACTGATAAAGAAGACGAGTTAGTGGACGTAGCCCCAGGGTGGGGGTGAACCACGTAAACATTGTGTTGTTCTGCTTTGTACCTTGTTCTGATGCAGGGATGTGTTATTTGCTAAGTGCTTTGAGATGATTAGATAGATATGCTTATGCTTAGTGCTAATGATGTGTAGAATGTTAGATCCGGTATTGCTATAGATGAAAGAAACCTTGAATGACCACCGACATGTTAGGTTATCAGAGATATTTAAAAGAAAAGAATGCATCAAAGTAAGGACAGAAGACTTCGACATTGACTATGTTCTAGATGAAGAAACACACGTGAATATCATGACATAAAGAACTTGGGAAGCTATAGGGAGGCCTGCTATGATTCCTTCATTAGGAGGAATAGGATTCTTCAAAGGAAAACTGGTAAACATGTGTGGAAGGCTTGCTCAAATACCTATGAATGCCTATGGAACTTCGACAGAAGAAGATTTTGAAATTATTAAATTTATTGAAGACAACGCCCCATTTACCATGTTACTAGGGAAACCTTGGATTGAAGGAGATCAAGCCAGACGAAAAGAAGAAAAAGAAGTTTTGGAGCAGAAGAAACAAGAACTAAAAGATTTCATGACCAGAAAGATCACACAATTGATTGAAGAACATAAGAACAAATCGAGGCCATCTGACACTAGAAGCCCAGATGTCGAAGCTGTAAGAACATTAGAGGACTCACAGAAGATTGAAGTATCTATCTGAAACAATGAAGAGGTATTACCCCTGAATCCTAAGAAATCACTTCAACAGCGCAAAGCAACTATGTCAAAAGAAGATAAGAATCAAAATGGAAAAAGGACAACTAAGACGAAGCTCACTCGAAAGAAGGCTAGAAAGCTAAGTAAGAAGAGGCTAAGATTGAAAAATTACAGAAGACTCCAGAGGGAACTTCGCAGACAAAAAAGTTGCAGAATTGGAGCTTCGTCCGGATATCAGAACAACGACACATGGCACTTCACCATGGCGAAGGAATAGAGTCGTGGGGAACGATATATCCATTCGACTTCCAATTTGAATGGGCAGAAAGGCAATAAAGGTTTGTCATCAGACCGTTGGACCGTGCCATAATGGACAGAACAAGAGTTAATGAGGCTTCATACCCATTGCAAGTGAACCATTGTCGAGTTGCCTATTTATCTTGTCGCGCCATGCACGAAGAACACTTTTGCCAACTGAGAATTTGAAGCCCGCAGACTAGCAATTGTATACAGTGATCATTGTGCTCTTGTTGTTTATTCTTGTGCAGTGTCTAAGATCATTGTGACCCCGATAATTTTAATCCCGAGCACGTATGTCCGACAAGCTCACCATAGTTGAAGAATCAGTAACAGAAGTTCTCCTCGACTTAATGACTGAAAGAGTCATGTCGGAGAGAGGAGTGTCTGCAGGTGTTCAAGCATCGTCGACGAGAGGACTGCCAGCCTCTCCATCCACTGCTCGAGCTGGACCATCCCGACAGGTAGATGAAAAGCGAACTAAACACAAAGACGACCTCGGGAATGCTAAGTTTATTCTGAGCATTTTACTTGCCTATCTAACACCTCTGAGCGGTGCAATCAATAGTGACAGTGTACCCAGAGAATTTGAATATGCTTTGGTCACTGCATACCTTCTGAAAGGGGTGCGCACAGTTCATGCCGACCAGGATAAAATCGCAGCGTTGAATTTTAGTGACTTTAACCTCGGTGATAGGAAGGTTTACAGCATGCTCGCCCCACATAAGTATCTGACCAGGACTGAAGGAAAGAACTCAAAGATTATCCCTCAATCATGGACCTAGAACCTCACGCAGTCCACCCTACTGAACGGTATGAAAATTCCACACGTTGGACGACACCAGGAGGTGAATGCATGTGTCAAATTGTTGTTGTCATGTTACCATGGAGGTTATTTGTGGTTGAACCGCTACATCACAGTGGATCTGACATTGATCAATCAGATCACAGGGCTAAGCATGCAAGGCCCTAACCCAGAGGATTTCTAACCTGGAAAGATTGCGGATCGTGCTCTCGCCCAGAAGATAAAGGATACTTACGGCGATGTAGAGAAGGGCATGCGAGGCTACAAGGTAGCCTCTATCCAGAGCAGCGCAATGCACTTAGCCTGTCAATTGATCGCAGGAAAATTAGTTCGCAGGAACCGGCCCACCCAAGTGATCGGATTTGTAGTCGACCTCGCAAGAAAGTGCGCGGAGGGCCTACAAATGAATTGGGTGAAGTACTTGGTGAACCAGTTGGAATTGGACTATAGGGAAGCGCAAGACCATGGATACGAGTTCCACTTCAGCTGGCTTCTCATCCTGATTGCTTTCATCGCATGGGAGATGCCGGAAGGTGTGACCTTCCCGAACATCGAGCCCTTTGAACCTCTGGCCACAAAGTTCAGTACACTATGATACTCCAGCGATATGAACAAGCAATGGTAGTCAAATGTCATGTTCCACACATATTACAACCAACTGAAGACCGCCATCCAGTTTGCACCTCGTATAACCCCAAACACACTCCACAGGTTCAGGCCCTTAATGAAATTCAGTGTGGACCGTCATTTCATCTATATCACAGCGCGTGCTGATGAGCACAAACAACATCTGCAATCATACTACAAGCTGACAGAGGATGACTTGGAAGAAATCACCAAGGAGTGGTCGAGGGACCTCCTCATTTCAGTAGACCCCGCAGAGATCTCTGATATAGATAGTCCTGAAGCAGCACATGATACCCCCGGACCAAGCAAGGCAAAGAAGACTGAAGAGCCTCAGGATATAGACAGTACCTCAGTAAAGACTGCATCCATCTCACCTGAGTAAGGAGGTGATGGCAGAGAGCTAGATGGAACAGAGGTCGAGCAAAATAAAGGAGAGGTTACACCGCCTCAAGAGGAAGAGGACCCCTCGAAGAAAAGAAAGGTTTCCCCCTTGAAGCCTTTGTCTCAGAAGAAAGTAAAATCGACCATGACCAAATTCCAGACTGTCCTTACCACAGATGACTTCAAATTCATAGTAGCCGCCCTGAATGATGCTTCGTTAGAGATAGCATAGAAGCAAGAAGCTAAGAAGAAGGAAGTGTTCCATCGGATTAAGGACGAGCTCCAAGGAGTGCAGAAGCCACTACATTCCAACCACGCATTTTCTACTGCACCTTTGTCAGCCGGCACACCAAAACTGGGAGATGAGCCAGCTCAACTCCACCGGATCGTTGATATAGTTGAAGCTCACCTTCGACGAGCTCAAGAAGAAACAACACAAGACACCCAGGATTTGGCGCAAGCACAGGGAGACATTCTAGAGCAGCGCAGTACTGCAGAACGAGAGAAGCTTTCTCTCCAGGTACAGTTCGATGAAGAGAAAGCCCAGATGCGTAGAGAAAAGGAACAGTTGCTCACAAAGCAACTCAAAGTCAAGGAAAGGGTCACCAGAACACTTCACTCTGTAATAGCCATCGAAGCATAGGTCGAAGAGAGAGTTCCACAGTAGGTGGCACAACTTGAAGACATAATTCAGTAATTACAACAATGCATAGCAGACTTGGAGCTACGCATAGTACCAGAGACCCCTCAAGAGATACGAGACCAAAGGGAAGCAACTACCCAGAGCACAATTGACAGATTAAAAGTTCTTTCCTTGGAGTGCAAGCAGTTGAGTAACCACAATGCTCAGACCTATGAAAACCTCATTGAGAACCCAGAGTTACAGGCATTGGAGTCATAGCTCCAGAAAGAAAAGTAGCTCGCGCCAAGATCGAGGCATTCGAGGTAGAACTGATCAGACCAAAGTGACTCGGGACCAGTCACATGTGAGTGTTGGGAGCCTGTTGGCCCTTGACCAAGTTTTGGGAGATTCTTGGTCATGTTGACCTATTTTGGACTTCGACAACCTGTCAAAGGAGGAGCACAAGACAAAGCGGAGATCACGGGATCTCAGCCCACTTTTGGGTCATTTTTTGGTTTTTGGGAATATGTAATGGGATTGGGATGTTGGCCCATGGGTTCCACCCATGCTTAGGCCTATTTTGTAATGTATAAATAGATATCTAGGCAATGTAAAGGAAAAAATGTGTGATAGATCGGCAAAGTGCAAGTAAGGTCTGTAAGTGCTTTGTGCATGTGTGAGACTTGCAGAGCTAAGTGCAAGTCGTTGTAAGAAGTTGTAGAAGGCTTTGTGTTGTAACGCAAGGAAGAAGGATCTAGCGAGCTGCACGGATCTTCTGTCCTGTGCAAAGTAAGGATTTTGAGGCTTTGTGCTTGTAACCTATTGAAGACGCTAATAAAGAAGAAGAGTTGGTGGACGTAGCCCCAGGGTGGGGGTGAACCACGTAAACACTATGCTGTTCTACTTTGTACCTTGTTCTGATGCATGGGTGTGTTATTTGCTAAGTGATTTGAGATGATTAGATAGATCTGCTTATGCTTAGTGCTAATGATATGTAGAATGTTAGATCTGGTATACATGAATACGCTCAGTGCTTGATCTACCAGATCTGATCTATTTTACACATGCTAAGTGCTTGAATACGCTAGATCGTTGTAAATACTGCGAAGCCCTATTTTATCAGTGAAGTGGTTATTGATTTCATATTGTGGAATTGATGGTGCTAAGTGCTTTATTAAGATTTGTAATCACAGATCTGTGTCCCAGCTAAGGTTGCAGACACTTGAGTCTTGCAACCACCCCTGCCTCTACCTTAGGTGAGACTTCATCTGCTTCGCAGGTGTTGCCGAAAGGGTCGGTAGTTAGGGTTTTGTTGGTGCGTTGTTGTAGCGTTGAACCCCGGGTCTGCCCATGTGCCAACACAAGGTTACCCGGTGGCTTGCATGAAGGCTTACACTCAACATGAGGAAGCTTGGGTTGAGGGAGTGAACACGTAGGCGTGGTGATCCCTGAGAAGACACGTGACCTTGGAGATGCATTGCAGATTTGGACCCTCGGTGGAGGAGCATTGGGCCCTAGGGAGTAGCGCTCATGCTTTGGACCCTTGCTCTTTTATTGTCATCACCTTTGAGCTTTACATGTGTCACTCATGGAGGAAGGGATTCACTTGGGTGGACCTATGTGTACCTTGTAGGTTGTTTGTATTGGATGAGGTCCACTAGTCATTGGTGACCTCCCTTCACCTCTCACATAAATAGAGGAAGGGGAGTCATTTATCATTATCATCATTGTACTCTTTTCTTATATGCAATATACCTAGGGAGGTACCCAAGTGGAATAATAATACTTATATAGCTATGTATTGTTATGTATGGAGGCCATTTCTAGTAAATAAGGCCCATGTAATAATGTGAACACAATGAAGGTGAGAAGGCTTACTAGAAGGTTCCTTCTCTAGAATGTTGTTAGGACGTCAATAGTAGTATATAAGGAAGTATAAGGAATGTAACAAACATAGTGAATAATATTGTAACTGTATCAAGATTTTCTCATGGAGTTATTTCCTTCCTCAGGGAATGGAAAATAGTGTTACCCTAGCTCAAGGGTTTTCTCTAAAATTTCTCTTGTGTTTATTCTTTTATGTCAGTGATTTGGTTCTATATTATATTTTTAGATCCAAGGTATATAACATTATAGGAGGAAGGTGTTGGGGTTCCTGAGGAAATCCCACGAGAAGTCATGAAGAGAGAAGAAAGTGTTTTTGTTCAAAGATTGCTCTTGTGAGATGTTAGGGTTTGATCTTGGGAGCAACATGTTGGGGATGACGATATCATAATTGACCATGCACTTTTCCTTATTCTTCTCTACACTTGGGTTAGAGATATAAGAGGAGGAGCATTGGTGCTTCTTGGATCATTCTTGAAGCTAGGGCTAGAGCTTGATCCCCAAGGAGGCATTGGAGTTATTGTTTGGTGATAAACCCTAAATTATACTCGTTAAGGAGGAAAAGAGCAGACGCCTCACATGAGGCCGAGGAGGAGTTTCCAGTGGTGATTCTACCTCGTTGTTATATCTTTGGTCGATGTGGGGTTTTTATTGGTTTTCCCTAGCTAGGGTTTTGCAGAGCTTGGAGGCTTGCACCAGCTTCTGATGAGAAGATAATATGTACTCCATCTCTTATCTATATATATGAAGTTTTCAGGTGTCCAAAATTTTCTTATTGCATATTTGATTTTCAGCTATCATTGTCTTCATGGTTTCCAACACTTATGTGTCCTACAGATACAACATAACTTAACGTTGAAATTGTTAGGGATTTTGACATTTATATTGAAGGGATTAGGACAGATTTGTTGTTGTAAACCTCCATTGATTGCAGTGGTTTATGATATGGTTTATGCATGAAAGGATCGCCCCAAAGGGATGAAACTTGTTGCCATATATTTGGTAGCTTCTCTCTTGCATTTCCTAGAGTATTGGGGTTGGTGTGAAGTGAAATATTGTCCATTGTTTGCTTCTTTAATTTATATTTTAGTTCATCCCTGAGGTTGATAATTCACAGTGATTAGATCCGCGAAACCTCGAAAGAGGTGAAATTTATAAACTTGCAAAGGAAATATCAATTCATGAAATTTCTACATAGTATCATAGCTTTCTTGTTGAAATCACTGTTTTGGTGGAGGAGGAGTTGGTATTTCAATCGCATTGTCCCTGGGAGTGGTATGCTAACCTTTTACTAGTTGTTTGGGTGTGGTGTTGATGCTTTGTAGCTTCGAGCATGTATTCTCACATGGCCTAGGTGTCAGGCATGTGGGAATCATCATTGGCACCCGACTGGACTTTCGTTGGAGTGAAAACACCTTTGGGTTCGAGCTAGGGGCTCTATGGGTTTGGTCATGGGATTTGTGGGATTCTGCAGGGGCTTCACACCCACAAAGAAGACTAAATATTATACTTTAATGTTGACATACTTGAAGGGATTTTACACTTGTATAAAAGGACATAACGGGTCACTGTGACATTATAATTATGTGGAGACAAGTAAGAGAGCTTTGTGATTATAGTTCAAGTCACTTGATGATTGTAGTCCACCCATGGAGAGAGGCCACTAGGCCTCAGTCTGTTGTTTTGATTCTTGTTTGGGAAGGTACCAAGAAGGAGTAGTGTTGAGTAATTATGGAGTAGGTTCGTTAAGGCCTAGGGAGGCTTGGGTAGCCTAGTAGAGGCTAGTCGCAGCTTAGGGAGGCTTGGGCAGTCTAGTAGAGGCTAGTAGAAGACCTAGGGAAGCTTGGCATGTCCTCTTTGTGGATAGATCTGCTAAGTGAGGGTTAATGTAGCAAGAAAGGAAGATGTTGGAGGTGACCTAACAGGCTTGGCCTAGGGAGATAAGGAAAAGACAATTGAAAGGAAGTTCGGCCAGCACATGAAAGTGGTAGCAAGATTGTGAGAAGACTTGGCATCCAAGGCTAAGGCTGACCACAGGGATTATGGGCACAGAAGAAGGCTGCCACAAGTGTTGAAGTGACTTGGCCTGATAAACAAGGGTTTTCACAAGTTTCGGAAGGCTCTGCAAGATAAGAAAGTGGGTTGCTACAGGATGCAACAACAACAGACTTCTGGGAAGAGTTAAGGACAAGTTACGGACTATTTTGTGGACTGTAATAGCAAAATTCTAGGGCTATTACAAAAGTCTTCCAGGGGCATATTTGGAAATCCATGGAGCGTTATCTATTGGACAAGTGCAGAGGGCTGGAACAGTAGTGAAATTGGGTTGTTATAGCTACACTAACGACAAGTCTTGAGGCAGGTTGTGAGATGATATAGCTGAGTCTTTTGGAAAGCTTGGAGGCCAGGTTGAGCACAACGATAAGAACTGTTACAACAACACCCTGACAACAGATTGTTGGCATGGAAACCAAGGAGGGTTTTAGTTGTGCCTTGTAAGTGAATTTTACTTTATGTAAGATTGGGCCATTGTCCCTGGTATGGGAGCCCATTGGTTCTTGGTTTGAGAACATTGAATTCAAGCATTAAATTCTTGTATACATGTGTATGATCTAATTGTTAGTTCCTATCTTCTACTCTACTAAATGGTTAGGCATATCAGTGTGTTTATGCTTATAGTTCAAATGTGTTAATTTGTGTATAATTGTTGAAGACATAGACCAGACCTAAGGTGTGTGTGCACCAAGTCTGGGTGCACTACGAAATCTAACATGGAATCAGGTTTGAGAAGGGTAGTTGGATCTGATTTGTTTACACAGGCATCGACTTTGAGAGGGAGACACAATGGCAGCAAATTAATGGTCTCTGGTTTAAGACATGGAGCAAACCGTTTAGACGAGGAGTTGTGGATTGTTACCCCCTCAGACTAGGCGTAAGTAAGGAGATTATGTCTCGAGGCCCACAGGTAGCAGACATGGAGTGTCGAGAGTCAGATTGACCAGCATGGCCCCTCCTATTCTCCATGCATCACCATACATCACCAGCAGTAGCATCCACCACACCGGCCTGGCCCTGGAGGGCTTCAAATCTTGCTTCATGAGGTAACAAGTTTGGTCTCATTATAAGTGTCATTTTAATAATCAACGCATTTGAACATGTTGCAAAGAATATTTTTCTCGATTACAGAAGGTTTGCTTGGAAATTATACTTTTTTTCTAGTTTCACATTGGTGGGTGTCATTGAGTCCTAGCAAGTTGACCAGCCTCGGGTAGAGGGTGTTACTAGGGAATTATTTGAAGCGTTATCGTACCATTCCTCATCTCATACTCATTACATAACCTAGATGGGTTTTCTTCGGGAAACATCCCTTGACTTGGGGGCTTGGTCTACCCAATATAGCACCTTGACACCCCTCTCATACCTAAACCTTGCAAAACTTATAAGGTCTTTGAGCATTGTTTATTTTGAAAGGGGGGTTTGGTGCACATGTTCGAGTGGTTTTATTATTAGATATGGCTTACTTGGCATGATTCTATGAATTTTTCACCCTTGGAGATTGTATCTATTTCTCTTTGCAAGACCTTGCACGGTGGCCAAGTATTCATGGGGAGATGACTTCGTTCAGACCTTAATAGGGGCTTTGGAGCCCAAGGGTGGATGGAGAGACCCCATGTCTAGGGAAGGCTTGTGATCACCATTTGCACCTTAAAGGAGGAGATCATATCACTTGGAGACACTCTGGCATGACTGGACATTGAGATGTCACCCTTCTCCACTTAGATGAGTTCCTTTGGAGGCCTTAACATCATCCTGCTAGCCCATGACATCATCTAAAGGGGTAGGGATTTCATGGAGATGATGGTTTCACATGTGGCATGGCGTTTGGGCAGATATGGGCATATGATGTGTGGCCTTTGGAGGCCCAATGTTTCACTTACCAACCTCAATGTCACCTTATGGGAGCTCAACGTCACCCTAAAGAGGGATGATGCCACCCTTTTAGGGTTTATCTTATGCAAATTTTATTTTTATAATTTGTAAAGAGAAAATTAAGAAGTAGGCTCTAAATTGTGAAAAGACATGACTTTTCATGGCTAGGATTTTCATACAAATATGGCTAGCCTGATTTCATTTTAACATAACTCATTCCTCTCACAAGAGAGGGAGGTCTGAAATTTTCTCCCTATTTGGCATACTTGGTCTTTCTTACTCATGTGCTAGGCTTGGAGGAGATAATTTTGGATGTCTCTTGGCTTGTTATTGGTGGAAAAATCTGCAACTAGGGTTTGTGCTTGATTATTATTGGTGAAGTAAGTAAAATCTGCAATTTTAATTTCATGCATTGAATATTTATGGTAAATTTTACTTGTTCATATTGAAGATTACAAGATTGCTTGCTTAAAACCCTAGGAGATGAGCACAAGGTGTTTCCTCCTCTCTATAGATCATTTCCCTTATTAAATTGTTAAGATAATCTTGTCTATAGTAGGCTTCTAAATCCCTAAAGTGATAGCACTTTAGAATTCTTGTTCTAGAAACTCGTTGCTATATATTTCAAGAGTCTAAGGAAGAAGAAGAATTCGCTAGAGACCAAAAGAGCTTGTTCTCTAGAAAAATTCATCTTTTGAGACTTGAAGCTTGAGGCCCTAAGGTGTTAGCACCTCAAACTTCATCTCATTATCCCTAGAACATTATTATCATCATTATTTCTCAAAGTTTATTTGTTGTTGTGAATGACTCCATAGCCCAAAAGGCACTAGTTTACTTGCTCTCTTGTGACGGATTGTGATCAAACCAACTCTCAAACTTTACTCTCTAAGGATTTTACTAACTTTCTCTAACCCTAGCTTAGCTTAAATCACTAATTTAGTTGTTGTTGTTGCAAATATTTGCTACAGCCTGCAATTTGCTGCATAACTCACTCTAACATTGGCTTAACTCATTCAAGAATTGCTTGGAATAGTTAATAATTGATCTATTGGATAATTGCCAAGTTTTCACTTTGATTTCATGCAATTCTAATCCATATTTCTTGTGGTTGTTACAAAATACTAATTGTTGTTGTAAGATGTTAGTTAGCTACAAATTTCATATCAGCCAACATATATTGATGTTGTCTACTGTCCACTGAGGTGTTATTATCACATTGGTACTTGGAATTGTTATATACACATGCTATATTTTTATTGTTCTAGGAAGGTACACGAAACCCTCTTCTCACCTCAATTTCATAGACATAGACTCTATAACTTAGGTAACCAGTGAGAGGGATCTACAATCTTGGCCATTCACTTGCCCTTCCGATCCCTTGAAATTATCGGGGATGCCTCCCCTGGGTTGGACCTCTTCCATCCCTAAAACGTGGGGATTTCCTACTAAGGTGACAATGGTAGGTTATCTTGTAGTTACGTGGACTTGAAGACTTTTGTTAGGGCTTTGGCATAAGTATAAATCCCATGATAACATGGGCTATTGCAACTTGGTGGTGTAGTAGGTTGGGGGTTTTGTTGGATTGGCAAAGAGCTAGGTTCGCAACATTATGTTGTGTGGAAGGTTTCCAACTCCAAGGATGGACTTCCAGTGGCTTGTCATAGTGAGTTGTGATGGGTGCAACTCAAGTGCTTTGGCACAAACAAGATAGCTTCATTTGGATGGAAAGTTGATGAGACAAAGTCTTCATCGGGCCAGAGAGTTGCACATTGTCGAGGTGCGACAGAGTATAAGGTATTTGACCCAGAAGGATGAGGACCCTTGCATAGACGAGTCACAGAGGTCTAGAGTGGACTAGACCAAGTGTCCAACAGTAGCTTGGGACTATTCATAGGAGGACACAGGTTCAGTTACAACGTGTGCGTAGACACAGAGAGTCTTGTGACTTGGATGATGGACTTGGGAAGAATTTCATTGGATGATTATGATTTGGGTAAGCAGGATGCTTTCCTTGGAGGATTGTAAGGTTCTTATACAGTGGGAGCCATCGGCACATGACAGGGGCACATGATTTGTTCGAGAGCTTCACAAAGTATGACTCAGGTATGTACGCGAATCTTGGTATGATGAACAGGCATGTAATGCAAGGATCTGGTACAGTGTCGTTCCGGATGGATTCAAGTGATGTGTTGCAAGTGACAAATGTGTTATCAGTGCCAGGAGTGTGTTCTCAGCCTTAGTGATTGAGGAGAAGGACTATGCACCTTTTTTTCTGGGTGGACAGATCTTGTTCATGCCTAGAGGATCTAGCTCAGACAACAGCACCCTAACAACATATTGTTGGGATGGAAACCAAGGAGGGTTTTAGTTGTGCCTTGTAAGTGAATTTTACTTTATGTAAGATTGGACCATTGTCCATGGTACGGGAGCCCATTGGTTCTTGGTTTAAAAACATTGGATTCAAGCATTAAATTCTTGTGTACCTATGTATGATCTAATTGCTAGTTCCTATCTTTCGCTCTGCTAAATGGTTCGGCATCACAATGTGTTTACGCTTACAGTTCAAATGTGTTAATTTTTGTATAATTGTAGAAGACATAAACCAGAACTGAGGTGTGTGTGCACCGAGTCTAGGTGCACCACGGAATCTAACATGTGGTGCGCTAGGACCTTTGGATGAAACGTATGATTCCTAGAAGGGCTTGTTCTACTTCATTATTGCTAAATTTTGTTTTGAGGTGGATTTAGATCTTGCACAGATATCTACCATTGGAGTTAGAGAATGTGATAAGTTGGATGTAGCTTCCAATTTCATCCTTAGGAAGCTTAGGCCCCATATGCTTATGGAGGAAGCCGAGATTTAGAAGCATGTTGAAAAAGAGATTGCAACACCTACCGATGCAAAGTTTTTGGTTGTTCATAATGAGCAAGCGACCAAGGCAAAGAGAGCCACTCTTGATTTTGTGAAGAATCCTTTCATAGCTTACATGGCAGACAAGACAACCAAGTGATGTGTGATGTCCCCTTACTCTTGATTGAAGTAGAAGATGATTGAGTAGCCTATACGACTCTCGTAGGCTATAGTTAGTGAGAAAAAGGGAGTCACGAGGATTTGTTTATTGTCACTGGGGTGGAAAAATATTATATTCATAAAGTGACATTAAATAAAATTAAATTATTAATCACTTAAGCATTAAAAAATAACTTTTAATGTTCAAGTGACAATTAAAGGAGAAATAATGTAAGCGTTTGATTTGGTCAAAAAAGGGAAAGATCTAGAAGGCTCAAAGGAAGGATAAAAGGAGATGTAGCCTCTCACTTTAGGATTATGATTTGATTGATCTCTTGCATGGTGCTCTTGGAGCCATTATTTCCTTAAGGTTTAGCAAAACCATTCCATTGCTAGTCTAGTTTCAGGAGTGAAACATCTGCCCTAGATAGACCAAGGGAAGATCTATCTAAAGTCTTCAGTTGAACTTTATTTGGTGATTTACCTACAATCTATTAGAGCAATGAACTATTGGAGGCTTGTAGTCTTGTTGGCATATCGATTTGTCTCTTACTGCAATTGTGGGGTTTCAAAGGAGGCCGTGGCAATTAGAGAGGGTCATCTAAGATTATTTGAGGGCCAAGAACAGTCCTAGCCGAGCTGTGGCGGTTCGTGTGAGTCCCCAGGATCAGGTCAAGGTGTTTGAGGTGATTTGTGGCAGAAAGGGCAGTCGTTGGGTTTTATTTAAGGGGGCCCCATCCACTCTTTGCAAGTATGTATGGTCTAGAGGAGTCATTGTTATACTCTGAGGAGGTCGAGCCTCTTTTCTTGGTGGATCGTGCGATTGAGGGAAGTCATATTACATCAAGAGGGATTGAATTACCTTAGCAGAGTATTTCTACAGAGAATCCATGTATTTGAGGAAGGCCAAGTGCCATATTTGTTGAACAATAGAATTTGGAGGTGAGATCGTAAGGCTAGGAGAGCCTTGAAGCAGTCTATATCATTCCCAGGTTTTGTTTGTTACTGTGTGTTAGTAGATATTGCAGTTGTCATTACAACCATTAGATTGTGTGTGTTAGAGCTATCATTACAGCCATTCAACCCTATGTGCTATTGTTGTCGTCATCACAACCAATAAAGAGTTGTAATTTTGTCCACTATGGGGGTTTCCATCCATAATAAGATGCCATGATTATCTATTTATTTACTGTGTAATTGGATGCATGCCATGTGTTTGATTAAATGTCCATAGGCAGGATACATGTGAACTGTTTATTTAAAGTTGTCAATCAGACCACATTTTAAAGGTATATGACAGCAAACTATTTGACAAAAATCCATAGCCATATATATACACTGATAATATTCTAGCTCAATAATCCTTGAGTATATTACAGTGGCATCAAAGTTGGTGATCTTGCCAGCCTGTGATTTCTCAAGGTATTGATTCCCAAGAAAGCTAGAGGACGTGGGGGAAAACCCATCCCGAGATTGAAGTCATTAGAAGAAGTAGAAGGAGTTATGAGGGATCATAATGAGGATAGGACTTTACAATTGTTAGAAACCATAGCCAATGGGCAACAAGACAACAAATGGCCAAAGCACGAGACCAATTAACACAACTCATGACACAGTTATTTATCAACAACCAAGTAAATCAAAACCATGGAGCTGCCAATGGGAACCATGCAGAGGCCAGCCTATGTTCTTCCACAGAGTGTCTTGCAGACGGGAAGCAGGAGGGTACCTAGACCATCGTTACCACTATTTCTTGAGGAACAACCTACATGAGCACAGGGACAACTAGATCTAGTTGATGAGGTCTCTGACTACTTTCGAGAGTATCATGCACTAGCAGAAGAGATCCAGGCAGAGAGGTCTTCTAACGACTACTGCAACCTCAGGATGAGGAACATGCCTAGGATAGCACAAAACCAGTAGAATTATGATCTTTTACTCGGGAAGTTGACGATCCCATACTGTTATCCCCATTCCTAGGGATAACTAAGAAGATGATGTCTCGAGGCCCTCAGGTTGCAGACATGGAGTAATGAGAGATGGATTGACTGACAGTGCCCTTTACACGGACGGAGGCTCACCTCGCCACCATACTTCTACATTCATCATGAGCGGGTCTAATGGTTAAGAACATGTGTTTCCTCCTAGGAGGTCACAGGTTCAAATCCGGAGGGGGGTAGGGTATGTACACCTCTGTAGACTTTAGCAATCAAATCATTGTGTGGAGGGGGACCCTTGTCCCACAAACAAGGGGGTCTCATACACCAATTTGGTGTTTGTCTTGGTTGTGACTTCAAAATTAGATTATTATTATTATTATGATATCATGAATGGCATTCACGACACCAATTTCCTTCCGGAAGACAGTGGGTCTTACTCCATGAGGAAACAAGTTAAGTGTAATGGTAAGTATCACCTTAATACTTGAAGCATTTGAATATGTTGCATTAAATCTTCTCTCGATTATGGAGTGTCTGCTTGAAAATTTTGTTTTTTTCCCTATTTCACCTTGGTGGGTGTCATGGTTTCCTAGTAAGTGGCCACCCTCAGGGAAAGGGTTGCTACTGGGGGGGTTCTTTGAAGGGTTATCATACCATTCCTGCTCATACTTACCACTTTCCATTACTTCCCTTCTGGTTCCCCATCTTTTAGGTTTTCGATCTTATTGACCCAAGAAGAGCATGTACCTCATTTCATGGGAAAAAGGGGCCAGTAGGCTCGAAGGTGCCCTAGAAAAAAACATCATGCAAAATAAATGACTAATGAATGGCTTCTAAAAATGTGTTTTAAAAACAAAAATAGAAAAAAGATGTGGCTAGCCCTCAACAAAGGCACCCATAAATGAGACAATACGAGCCCTTGTATGTCATGAAACCTCGTACCTAAAAGTCTAACCCCATTTCACCTCACATTCATTGCATGACCTAGAAAAGGCCCTACTTAAGGAATTGGTTCACCCAATAGGGCATTATGACACCCCTCCCATACTTAAATCTGGCAAATTGCATAGGGTCTTTGAGCATTTGTTTGATTTGAAAAGGTAGTTTTGATGCACATGTTTAGATGGTTCATGTACTAAATGTGATTTACTTGTCATGATGCATATGCCTTGTGGACCCTTGGAGGGTGTATAGGCTTGTCTTTGCAGGACCTTGCTTGGTGGACATTGATGGAGGAACAAGCTTTGCTTGGATCTTCGTCGGGGCATGAAGCCCCAAGGTTGGGTGCCATACCCCTGACATGGGGACAAGCTAGATGATGATCGTTACCTTTGGATGCATGGGAGGACATCTTGGAGAAGGAAACTAGCCCCCCTTTTCCCAACAATTGACCTTGAAGGCTCAGAACATCAATTCCTAGAGCATGACATCAAACTTGGAGGGATAGGGTTTGGTGGTGTTGGACGATTTAGTGATGACATGGCACATCTAGATGAGGGAAGACCCTTGCACATGAATATATGGCCTTTGGAGGCCTAACATCTCTCTTAAGAACCTCAACATATCATTTATGAGGCCTCGTGTCCCCCTTAGGGGCATGACATCACCCTTTCTAGGGAAATATTTGTAAATTTCAAATTCTAAGTTGTAAAGGGGAGCAAATAGAGGAGGCCGGCCTCCCTCATTTGTGTTTTACCCTAGTAAAGTGGACAAATTGGTTTTGCAAGACCTTGTATAAATAAAGGTCTTGCTCATTTCATTTTATCATAGTTCTCACTTGAGAATTGCATGCTTATTGGATGAAATGTTCGCCCTCCTTGGGAAAATCCCATCTTATCTCTTTAATTCCTTTGTGGATGATGTCACATGTCTTTTGGAGAAAATACTAAGGTGATATCTCTTGGATGCTTTGTTCTTGCAATTGTGGTGGAATATTTTTGGTAGAGATGGGTTTTGCTTGCTATCTATTGGAATTGGTAAGGAATTTTCTGCATATTGTTGTTATTTCTTCTTGTTTCATGGTTATTCTTGTCTAAACCTTTAGAGGAGTATAAGGGCATACACCCTTCACCAAGATCTATCATTATTGTACTTGGATAAGTTATTTTGCAAAGGTTGTTAGGAGTAAAAAGACTTACACCCTCCTAAATTTACCTTGCTAGTTTTGTTTGCTCTAGGGAGTGAAAAAACTTACACCCCTAAAGAAGTGACAAGACTATCTCTTACACAAGAGACCCCATAACCCAATTTTCTAGGCACTAATCTAATTGCATTGGAGATATAAAATCACTGCATTGGTATACGTGGAAAGTTGAGATTTTGCAATTGTCTAAGTTGGATATTACTCTTCATGCTTAAAGCTTTCTTGTGCCCTAGGGGCATCCTGATTGGACAACTAGTTCTTCTTGTAGTTATAAATTAATGCTACAACCATAAGGGTTGTAGTAAAACTCTCTCTTTTACCCTTTTCTCTCCAATCTACCGCTGAAACTTTTTTGTGAACCTAGATTATTGTTCTACTAGTTATTGGCTATCATTTGGACGGTTTAGTTGTCAATATTAGTGGCTAGATCTTATTGTTGTAGCAATTGTTTTCTACAGACACTTGGTTGTTATATATCTTCTTGAGAAAACATAACAAACAGCCCTCTAACATCACTAAAGACTTGTTTTATTCATTGGTAGTTTAACTAGTTTTCACTAGCTTAGTTTCCACTATCTTATGTTTGATTTTGGTGGTTTAATTTGCAACCATTGATAATCGTTTTTTGCTAATTTATACACTCTTATATTGTTGCAATTTGGGACAACAAGCTTATCTTGAAGATTCCCCTTATGTTTTTAGGCTTGTATTGCACTATATTGTCTTGTTTTGGTGTTATAACATTGTTTTGCAGGAATACAACCTTGGCAACCATCTTCCACCTCCGAAGACCAACCATCTTCCACCTACCAAGACCTCTTTTCCAAGCCTCAAAGCCTCTCTTGACTTTGACCATAGGGGCACTCACTCATCATCATCTCACTTTCCATCTCAATCCCTCTAGGATCACCGAGATTCCCCCCTTGTGGTGATTATGTCATCACTAAAGCGAGGGGAAATCCATCTAAGGTGACAATGGGTAGGTCCTCTTGTAGTTGTCTCACTCTGGTGACTTGGATTGGGCTTTTCCCAAACTACAATCTGTGTGATAACACATCCTTTGACGGATCTGCTAAGAGCACAGCCAGAGCATGGGTGCACAAGTTGGACACTTATTTCCAACTTAACCCGATGAGAGAGGTAGAGGCAATCAAATTTTCCACCCTACACTTGGATGAAGAGGCTCATGAGTGGCGGTACCATCTGTTGAAATAATGTAACTGCGAAGAGCATTCTTATTATTGGATTAAATCCCCATTGTGGATTAATCATGTCATT
>JASDQU010370627.1:33616-48715 GCA_032191745.1 Picea mariana | reverse complement strand
TTCCCAAGTGGGCTCGACTCCATATATTCCCGACTCCTTTGTGGAACTTTTCTCCTAGTAAGTTTCCCACCAATGTTTGACATGGGGGAGAGCTTTAAGGGGCGTGAAGGTTATCTTTTCCTTGTCGAAAAAATTATGAACAAAGAAATAACCTTCTAACAGATTTAACCATTTGTCTAGGGCATCCACATCTGTCTCACCTTCAAATATGGGAATATCAAAATTAATCTGTACCTTGAAAGGAGAGGTGCTTCCAAAGTGGCTTTTGGATGAAGATGCGTTTGTTGCTATTGACAGGCATTGAAGGACGTGGGAAAAATTCTCCATCATTTTGTCCCTCTATCACGTGAGAGCTTGCTCAAGCAACAGATTGATAGAATCGTCTGCTCCATAATTTTTCTTTTCTTCCACCATGGAGGGTTTCCTTGGCGTGCGAGAGTGATTGTCTTCAAGAGAGACAATCTTGAGACCCAACTTTCTATACTCGGACCTCGTCGGGGACATGCACTGAAAAATGATCAAGAGCATCCTTCTCTGATACCACTGATCCAAATTATTTTCGGCACGAAATGAGAGTGGAGAGATAATAAAGAAATATACAAAGATATCTCAGATATACAATAATATAACACAAATGGATCAAATATACAACCATAAATACAGATATACAGTAATACACAAGTTTCTATTAATGAGAGAAAATGTACAAAGACTGTAAAAAAATACAGAGTGAAAGACTCGCTAGAATGGTGGCAGCTTATCTCTGAGAAGAGATGTGTCCGCTACTCACATTCGGAAGAAGATGATTTTACAATGAGGCTCCAAAGTCCTTTTTATCATAAAGAAAATCCAAAACTCTAACCCCGGAAGATGAAAAGCCAACAGTTTTGTGGACGCC
Source organism: Picea mariana (assembly GCA_032191745.1). Taxonomy (NCBI): domain Eukaryota; kingdom Viridiplantae; phylum Streptophyta; class Pinopsida; order Pinales; family Pinaceae; genus Picea; species Picea mariana. The sequence goes on along the minus strand of JASDQU010370627.1, from coordinate 47,817 downwards.
GTTTTGGGTAGTTTGGTGTATCAACTTCCCAGGGGCGTAACTTTGGCATACGATCTCCGTTTGGGGTGCACGATAGCTTGTTAGAAAGGTATCGTCAAGGAGATTAATTTAGGGGGATAAATAAAAGCCTTTGGATATCATTTAGAAGCTTTATCCCAAAAAACCTTTATTTAGGCCCTAAAAATGGCCCCAGAAGTTAAAAGTTGCTAAAAATATTAAATTACTAAAATTGCTAGAAAACTATTTTGAGCTAGTTGGAAAAGGTGGGTGGCTACCGATATCCACTTGGATCAAGAAACAACAACAACTGCAGTGGTGCAACACACTCTTTTTCAACCTTTTTTGAACTCTTACTTGTGCGCTACCTTGGAGAAGTTGCACTCTCTTGGTTTATCTATTGGTTCGAGTGTGGCTTCCTAAAATCATTCTATCTAGCAAAGGTTAAGGTGCTCGGGGGTGGCTTTGTGCCTATGGTTGGGTGAAAATTGTGTAGCATTGTCTATGGTAAACAAGCACAATATTCTAGCAGGTTATGGGCCCATGATGCAGGAGCATCGCCAACTCATCAAGCGAGCCAACACATCAAGTGGAGATCAGCTGGATAAACAAACCCAAATTCTTGAAGTGCTTTGGGATTGTAGCGCAAGTCTTCAATAAACCATTTATGAAGGAGCGCCTTTTGTATATTGTATCAGACCTCGAGCCATACGCTCTTGTCTGAAGTAGATAGGAGGCATTTAATAGATTTAATGCTGGTAGATAGGATGTTTAAGTCTAGATTTGATAGTTTAGAGTCTGGGAGGGAAAACAGATATAGGCACCCTCATTGTGATTGTAACATTATTCAGGAGAAAGAAGAGAAGAGCATGCAGAGAATTGTATGAAGATCACCCACGTACATATGTTGAATTAATAGAAGAAAGTTCTGATTCAAACTCATGGTTGGTGTTGTTTCTCTGTGTATATTGCTTATGAGCTCATGGAATGTTTGATTTCTTGTTATGCATTTTCTTTGTATATGCTATGCATGTGATTTCATGTTTCAAATTGAAGTCTGAAAGGGGGAGAGAATGAGTTTCAATTGTTTCTCTATCTGAGCCAGGAGATTCCTGCAAGGTGTGCAGTTGAATTAATTCGCAAGGAGTGCGTTGATGAAGGCTTAATAGTTTAACTTTTGTTCTCATTCACCCAGAAGTGGAAGCGGGTTGTTGAAGCCGTGCAAGGAGTGCACAGGCTGAAGTAGAAGTCTCAGTTGTGAATCTGAGCAAAGGAAGTTGAAGACTGTTGCTGCAGGAGTTGTGCAGAGTCGGAAGGATTCAATACTTGGGAAGTCATTGAATGTTGAGCGTAAGGAGTATGCGTAGGTTCCTCTGAAGAATCAGAGTTGAAAAGCTCAGGAGGTATAGCACCTTCGTGGTATCACCAGGGGAGAGCACAGGAAGTTGTGCCGTGAAACATTTCAAGCAAGAGTTTCAAGCGCAGGCGTTGAAGGGCAAGGCTGAGGAGGAACACTTAGCCATTCTCGAGAAACCTTCAAGGAGGAGAAATTGATGGTCAGGATTCGCAGAGAAGATCGACGAAATCCAGACAGCCGNGGTCCAAGACCTCTCGAGTCTCGAAACACCGACGGAACCACAACCGTTAATCTCGGTGAGACACGTGTCAAGGAGCCAGGGAGTTATCGGGGTTCAACTCATCGGAGAATCAGGATTTCTGGAGCTAAGAGTCTTGTGCATGCCAAAAATGCGATTTGCGATTTCCCGAGAAGATTAGCGTCATTGATCACAGCAGGGACGCGTGGCGAGAGATCCAGGAGAGTTGGGGTTCGACAATTCGGGATTTTTGCATACAACAGAATCACTCCATTAGAAACTGGGATTTCGCGATACTCGATAGAGCGATGGGGAAGCGGTGATGTGGAGGAGAGAGAGTTCACATGTGCATCAGGGTTCGGTATTTCAGAATTCTCGGTGACGAGAAAATCACGACAGGAGAAGTCGCGAAATCTCGAAACGTGATAACCACGCAGTCACAGTGCTGAGTGGAGAACAGGTGTCAACATATCGGAGTTCGGGTATTTGGAAGTCCCGTGCACATTGACAACGGGAATTGTGATATCTCGATACGCGATTTCCCGACAGGGTTAAGGCCCGCAGTGGAGGACAGATGTTGGAAGGTCGAACCTTGCTGTGGGTCAACGCCAGGTGGCATCGGGGATCGAAAATCGGAGATCCCAAGGGTGTAAGTTCTACGCATTTTGAATCCACGAAGTCCGAAACTCCGATAGGGGAAGGACCGTGGTCTTGTGGACCAGTAAGTCACATGCGGAGAGAGTTAGCCGGAAGGAGCTAAGGGGTGCAGTGAGTGCTATTGGGGATCGGGAATCGGGGATTTGGGAGGCAAGTGGATTACGACAGCACCAATGCTGATTTCCTGACGGGGACATTCCCGACGATAGAAAGGAACACGTGGGTGGAATATTTATCGAGGTTCAGGGATTTGTAAGACCCCACCTTGTGAGTGCAGGACTCTTGATCACGCGAGGCTCGATTTTTCGATAGGACATCGGGGAATCACAAAAAGCATTATGTGGGTGTTGAGAACTTCCGATAAGGGAGTTGAAGAGCAATTTATCTCTTCGGGCCGAAGGAAGAGAAGGTCCTGGTGGGAGCAGACATACCCTGGGTGGTGTGTTTTGCGTCAGCCCACACCACCTTTGGAATAGTCTAACCACTGGAAGGTATATTCGTAGCTCTCTGTCAAGCTCGTTGTAGCACAATTGTAGTTGCATTTAGGGTTTCTGATCTTGCAGCAACAACAAACCTGAGCCTGATTGTTCAAGCACTTTAAGCGAAGTGTTTGGTACAATTCTTGGATATCCTAGTGTGCCCTAACCCAACGCATCTCATGGTGCCCTCAGCAATAAAAAATGTCAAAGTTGAATTTTTGGGTCAAAGTCAGTGTTTGATTGGTCAAAGTCAAAGTTTGATTGGTCAAATTCAAGGTTTGACCAGTCAAAGTCAAAAGATTGTTCAAGGTCAAAGTCAAAGATAGTCATGACTTCCTCCATAAAATCAGAGTGGTGCAACATAAGCATGATCTCTTGGTAGAGCATGGAAGACAAGGATTGGCATCATCCTTGCAAAGAACAAAGGGAAAAATTATAGAACCATAGACTAAAGAGCAGGCGTCAAAGGATGAAGAGTTTGATTTTTGGAGCTTCCAAGCACATGAAAATGGAGTAGGAGAAACAATAAAAATCAACTACTAAAGATCTAAATCTATAGAAAGAGAAGGGATATTTCTCCAATAAGCAATCGTAGAGCCAAAAAGATCTCAGATCTAATACATTTAGAGGAACAACACACTCTACAGGCTAGAAATAATACTTGTCTCAGAAGAAAAACAACTCAAGCGGAACAATATCCAGACTCCTGGTTTGCATATCAGGTTTGATATTTTTATTGTTGCTTAAGTATTGCAATCCTTTAGAAAAAATGAATACTTAGTAGCATGTACTATTAATATAAATGCTTATTGCTCTTAATTGTAATATGAACTAACATCTCCTATTGGAGATATTTCTTGTTGTTGTTCTCAGGCATGACACCTTGGTAATGATGTAATGAATTACCATGAAATTGATATGTTCTTATATAAAATGCTATTATATTGGAAACACTTTTTCTCTTGTTGTTCCTCTTTCGGGCAGGTTATCCTATGTATTCCAGGAAGGTTACCACAAAAAGCAAGGCTTGAAAGGACTCAGAGGGAGTCAAACTTCAGAGGGAGTCAGTGATCAGGAAGAAGCAAGGTTTTGTGACAGTTTACAAGATTCATAGGGGCATGCAACAGATGGAAGCGTGGTTCGAGGATTCTCTTATTTAGAGGAAGTTGATGGCAGAATTTGAAAATAAGGATCTTGTAGGCTTCATGCCGAGTTGTAGGCCTTTGTGTCGAGTTGTAGGCTTCATGTCGAGTTGTAGGCCTTGTGTCAAGTTGTAGGCCTTGTGTCAATTTGTAGGCTTCGTGTCAAGTTGTAGGCCTTGTGCCGAGTTGTAATCTTCATGTGAAGTTGTAGGCCTTGTGTCGAGTTGTAGGCTTCATGCTGAGTTGTATGCTTCACGTTGAGTTGTAGGCATTGTGCTGAGCTGTAGGCTTCATGCCGAGTTGTAGAATCTGTGCCGAGTTGTAGGCCTTGTGCCAAGTTGTAGGCTTCATGTCGAGTTGTAGGATTCATTTTGAGTTGTAGGCCTTGTGCCGAGTTGTAGGCTTTATGCCGAGTTGTAGGCTTTATGCCGAATTGTAGCCTACTCCAGTGAGATGGTTTGGTATGCCGAGTTTTTGCTACACTAGTGAGACAGTTTGGTACGCTAGTGGCATAGTCGAGAACCTGTATGGATGTGATGGTGTTGCTCGTAATATGATTTGGGTGATCATGATATAGCATGTGTAGCTATGGTGATGCTACCGGCCTGCAAGACCATGTAGGTATTTCACATGCCATGTGATATGGATGGATAATGATGATCATAATGATGATACTCACGACATGGGTGAGCACATCATGTGGGTGTATCCCATGAATATGATGGTGACACACACTACGAGGTGTATCTCTAGTGTTCTCTAGTGGGTTATAGCCATGTGTGACGTAATGATGCTACCAATAGCACGGTCTATGTAACCATGACGATAGGATCATGTCATAACGATTAAGGCTATGAAGACCATGAGGGAACATCATGGTTAAATATCTCCCTAGCTAAGAAGGAGTGTTGATGTTTTGGTAGCTGCGGGAGGTATTAAACTCCATGGAGAAAACCTAAACAGATTTGTGAAAACCTTGGAAGACAAGTCATCTTAGCAGAATAAGTGATATTGAAGTATTATATGTAGAAAAGGATAGGTCGGTCCTGTTTGAAGAGACACCTGTTGACCTAACCAAATTAGTATAAATAGAAGGCGCTTTAGCTCATTTGGAAAATCACACACTAACTCAGTTGGCACACATATCTTAGAAGTGCAGTAGCAATATAAGTAGGGCACAAGTCTAGAAGAGGAGCAACATCAACAACTGCAGTGGTGTAATCACACTCTTGTTCAACCTTTTTGGAGAAGGTGCACTCTCTTGGTTTATCTGTTGGTTCGAGTGTGGCTTCCCAGAATCATTCTATATAGCAAAGGTTAAGGTGCTCGGGGGTGGCTTTGTGCCTACGGTTGAGTGACAATAGTGTAGCATTGTCTATGGTAAACGAGCACAATATTCTAACATGGTTCACAAAGCCGCTTTCAAGGCTTGAAAGTCCTGATCAGTTGTGAAAGTCCAAGTGAAAGAATTATTTTTAATGAGATAAGTGAGAGGCTCCGCAATCTTTCCATAATTCTTAACAAACTTGTCATAATATCCTGCTAAGCCAAGAAAACCACACAATATTTTGAGAGTCTTCAGGCGAGGCCAATCCTGCATAGCTTCAATCTTCTTAGGATCCACCTTGACCCCTGCCTTGCCAACAATATGACCCAAGTTCTCGACTTCCGAGGCTCCAAAAGCACATTTAGATTGTTTGAGGAAAAGTTGGTGTTGAGAGAGTAGATGAAGAACTCGATCCACATGAGCAAGATGGGTTGTTCAGGTTTTACTATAGATGAGAATATCATCAAAGAAAATTAAGACAAAATGACGAAGAAAAGGACGTAAGACATGATTCATGAGGCTTCAGAAAGTAGAGGGAGAATTACACAAGCCAGAGGGCATGACCAAGAACTCATATTGGCCCTCATGAGTGGGAAATGAAGTCTTAGGGATATTAACCTCTTTCATATGTATATGGTGGTATCCAGAACGAATATCATGTTTAGTAAAGAACTGGGTGCCACTTAATTAATCCAAGATATCATCAATGAAATGAATGGGAAATTTGTCTTTGATGGTGAGTTTGTTGAGGATGCCAAAGTCAGGACACATGCGCCAAGAGACTTCTTTCTTAAGTACCATGACAACATGAGAAGAGTATGGGCTTGCACTAGGATGGATAACGCTTGCGGCAAACAATTCTTGAACACTTTTCTCAATTTCATTTTTCTGTGCAAAGGGATGAAGATAGGGACGAACATTGGGAGGAAGGATTCTGGGGACGAGGGGAATGGAATGATAATGGACACTACAGGAAGGAAGAAGTCCCTGGGGAGTGGAAAAAAAAATTTGATGTTTGGATAGGATGGATTGGAGGTCAGGAGTCACATAGGGTGTCTCAGTGGTGTGAATGGAATGGAGTTGTGAAATAATGATTTAATGACCTTTTTTAAGGATATTTTCCATGCGATGGGAACTGATGATATCAGGGGAACCTACTGTGATGCATTGGAACTTATACTGTTGGCCCTCCTCGTTGAATTGCATGGTTAATTCCTTAAAATCCATGAGAATAGGGCCCAGATTCCCGAGCCATTCGACACCCAATACAATGTCAAAACCATCCATGTCGATAGAAAACATATGATATTTCATGTGATACTGACCAATTTGGAGATGCACATTTGCAAAACACCCCCCACATTTCATGGACCCGCCATTGGAAATCATGATTTTAAAGTTTTTGACTGCTCGGATATAACAATTAATTTCTTGGGCAATGCGACGATGAATAAAATTATGGGTTCTTCCATTGTCAATGAGGATGACGACCTTCCGATGCTTAATGTAACCAATTAGCTTGAGGGTTTGGAGAGTAGAGAAGCCAATGAGAGCATTCAGGGAAATAACTGGTTCAACTTCGGGAGGGTTAGAAGGTTGAATCATGTTAGTGGTTTCAGGTGACTCATCCATAGGGGGAGCCTTGACATCTTCTTCAAAAACATCCTCAGAGATGGCCATAAAAATATTTTGTTCCTTACACTTATGCCCAGGAAAATATTTTTCATCACAATTATAACAAAGGTCCTTGATTTGGCGTTCAACTATTTCTTCCTGGGTCAATTTTTGGATCTTTAGTGGAGTGGAAAGAGGAGTGGGAGTGAATGGTTTAGGGAGAGGAATGAAGGAGGGTTTTCTGGTTTAAGAAGAGAAAACTTGTTTTGCTTCCTTATCTCCTTTAGTAGCTTCCACCCAACTTTGAGGGAGAGCCATGAGGACGTGGGCACGTATCTCATCCTTGAGGCCATTGATAAAGCATTCTCAGAAAAAAAACATCAGACATGCCCTCCGTGCGGAAATCCAATCTCTCAAAAGCATCTATAAAGTCTTCCACTGTGCCAGATTGTTTCATTTTTTTCAAATGACCTAAATAGTCGGTGTCAGTGTCGAAGCGTTCATAAAGTTATGGAACAAATTGTGTCCAAGCCACATACCCTTGGCAAGAATTTTTTCTCCATTTCCAATGTTTTGGATCTAGAAGGAGAACACCATACCTTAGTTTTTCCAACTCATCAATAATGTCTTACAAAGAGAAATAGTGTTCCATTTGAGTGACCCAGCCTGTGGGATCCGAGCCATCAAATTTGTTTACCTCCATGCGAGGGTGACACACGTCCTTCAGAAAGTGGTGGGGAGGAAAAGAGGTGGATTGGGAGGATTCAATACCTTCATGGTTATAAGGTGTGGAATAAGAGAAATGATCTAGAGTGGGCTTAAACAAGGCTGTCAAAGTGTTCACTGCGTCCTGACATTGCTGGCAAGTGGCGGTCAATTGGGTGATGGATGTGGAAAGTGATTCGAGTGGAGCAAGCTGTGAGTTGAGTTTACCAATACTAGACATAATGGAAGAGATATAAATCTGATTTTGGTCATGAGCTTTGTCCAAGGCGGTGAGACGTTGTTCTCAATATTGGCTGTGAGTGTGGGCCATGGGGACGAGACATGGGGAAAAGTGGGACCAAACATAAATGGATTACTGGTGATTGGTACCACTACGATCAGTGAAAAGAGAGGAAGTCAATGGGATGGATTCTAAATAAGGGTGTTGAGAAGTGGTTGAGTCCACAATTTTTTTTTGCTGAAAAATGATAGGTATGAATGCGATCAGGGCGAAGAGAGGAATCTAATGGGATAGGTATCAAATAATGGTGCTAATAGGATCCAGACTCGTTATTTTATATTTTTTTTATGTTTATTTTTTACTCTTGCGGAGTTATACTCTGATTTGATTAATATTGCAGTGACGAAATGGCCAAATTCTTAACAGGAAGAAATTTATAGCAATTTCGCAACCAGAATCCAGGAGGTACAGTTGTAGGACAATAGATCTTGTCTGTTCTGTTTCTGTTTTTGTCCCAAGGGTGAGGGTATTCAGGGTTTCTATAGACAAGGGTTTTCTTTGTGCTATAGCTCTTTGATATATGTGTGGGGTCCAACAATAGTACTGGGCCCAATATCTTAGGGCACCAACGAAGGAGGCTAGACCATGCCCTTATTCATACTACCTGACGACCCAGGTACTAGAGAGTATCTTATCGAGTTTTTTTCTCGGTGGCACTATAGAAGTCAGGCGGTTGATCAATTTATCTATGAAGGTCTTTAGGATATCTAGGTCAATCCGTATACAGGTGCTATCTAATGCACTACCACTTGAAGTGGTACCAATAGGGGTTACAAGGGTGGCCAACAATGTGCACTTAAGTACTTCTTGTAGTTCTTGCATGTATGCTTCCCCGACCGTGGATTTATGCACTGGGTGACAGATATTTGTAGCATTAAGATGACAGAATACGTCTCTATCCTGAAAAAAAATAACCCACAATTTTCTGCCAAGGAAAGTGCTCTGATACTTCTTGTAAGGTACCAGATCTATTATAATAGCCGAAAACAAAAATATTGCAGATAATAACAATGAAACAACACAATAGATGAAACCACAACACCAAAATAATACCTTTATTGATAGGAAACAATGTTCACTTGCCTCTTCGAGGGGGAAACCTCCAGTAGAGCAACGCTCTATGAAAATAATTCTCAACGCAAAACTTCTCATACCCTCGACTCCTATTTGTACTAAATCTATCTACCAAAAGAACAGTCTAGAGGAATATCTTCTAGACGCAAAAGCTTCTATTAAGTATTCTTACATTTGAATTATTCTTCCTTAATACTAGGCCTTATTAATATTGGCCTTTATTACATGGAAAATATATTATTCTACCTACGTGAGGGGTTAGGGAGGTTAGGTCCCTAACAAAATTAGTGTTTGTAATAATTCAATAAAAATATTTACATTTTAATTTAGTAAAACCTAAACTTGGTACTTATTAATACCAAAAATAGAATCCCCCTGATTTGGGTGACCATCGAAGGCAGTGTGTCATACCTAGAGCCATTGGAGACCACGTGGTGGGTTGGCACACACCTCAATGACATACATGACTTCCACGCTACTTCCTCCCATGAAATTCATTAATATGTATGAACGAGAAATGGACTGGACAAGGATGGTTTTTAATTTGATGGAGATGGCTTGGGAGAGAGATCCGTGGGAGTGTTATGGAAATAAAACCATGGATCCATGCACAATCAAAGGGTTCATTCAATGTTACAGTGGCATTGATCGTACATGGGCTAGCCTGGATATGACAATCCTCCATGGAAATTCAATGCAACAGTTAGTAATTGAAGCTTCGGATTGGATGCACAAGCATTCAATCCAGGGTAATTTTGAGGGTTCGCAGGCCAGGAGTATGTCATTATGATGGGAAGAGAAGCTCGAGACCCTAAAACAAGGCTACTTGTTCAACGGTTTGGAAATTCTATAGTTTGGGTTATTAGGGTGGCTAGCGCTTAGTGGGTGGTTGACCTTCGACAAGCAGTTGGTGTAACCAGGTGGGAAGCTTATCTTCTTGTATTAGTGGAAGCATTGGTGACAAGAGAACAAGCATGGCCATAGGGAGATCTGAGGACAAAGGAAGGACTTCACACCCTAGTCTCTCGCTCCCACAATCTCAATAGGAATCTATCATGGAAGTCGAGACTTTCACTGCCCATACCCCTCTGGAAACTTGGGCTACTCTGGAAACTCTGGAAGCGGATGTCCTTCTAGAAAAAACTATGACCCCAGACAGTGAATCATATGCTAAAATGGTGGCATGGATCCTGGAAATTGGGTCATCTCGATCATGAGAGACCAAACACTACTGGACCATAGACATATATTGGCATATGAAGACGCTCTTGGGAAGAGCTTTGACTGACAAACAATATGTCCACAATGAATTCTCCATGCAACTAGAATACATCCAACTCCAAATCAAGGAACTTGACATAAACATTTCCCTTCTGGTAGAGAAAACCGTGGGCATCAACTTCAATGAACCCGATGAAGGAACTCCTCAGGTGCCTAGGGACAATGCCCCCTCTCCTCCTATTTAATTTCCTACACATATTTTTATATATTTTTATTTTCTTCATAACAACTGTAGACAACATGACAAACCTTAGATAAACACTAGAAATTCAATCCCCAAGATAGACACTTTTTGTAAAACTCTTTCAACTCTCAGAGACAACTTATTTTTTGATCATTTCAGGGCAATCAACTTGAAGAAACACTTGTTCTATTTCTGGTTTGGTTTTTATCTAAATTATGCTGAGAACAAAATGAAGGCAGAGATATAACAAGTAAATACATAGAGATATTGCAATAAACACAAATATACAGTATTACACAATTTTTATTAATAAAAGAAATCTGTAGGAACTGTAAACATACAGAGTGAACTGAACTCACTAGAATGGTGGTATGTTATATCTGAGAAGAGATGTGATGGCTACACTGATTCACAAGAAGATGTTTACAGTGAGGCTCCAAAGGAATTTTTAATATAAATCATAAATGAGAAAACTTTAAACATCCAAAACCCTAACCCCAGAAGCTGAAACACCAATTATTTTGAAATACACAAAATGATCCACTTTTCTCCTTGTGAATCCAAGTCCCAATATATAAGTATCAAATTTTTGATACCACATCCTTGCCGATTGCTTTAACCCATAGAAGGGCTTTTTTAGCCTGCATACTAGCTCTTTCTTTCCCTTCACAACAAATCCTTTTGTTTGATTCATGTAGATTTATTCTTCCATATCCTCATGTAGGAATGTTGTCTTCACAGCCATGTGTTCTACTTCAAAATAAAATGCATTAGAAACAGATAAAATAAATCTAATTGAAGTTAACTTGGCAACAAGAGAAAAAATCTCACCAAAGTCAATTCCCTCTACCTGGGAATAACCTTTTGCTACTAACTGAGCTTTGTATTTCTCCACTTTTCCTTCTGCATTCAACTTCTTCTTAAACACCCATTTGTTTCCAATGGGATTTATTTCAATCGGTAAGTCCACTAGATCCCAAGCCTCATTCTTGTCTAAGGATGCCATTTCATCAACCATGGCCTTTTTCCATATTTTTCCAGCCTCTGAATCCATTGCCTCCCTAACATTTCTATGATCATCATCGATAATAGATAAATAAAAAATTGAATGGAAATAAGGTGGAGTATACCTTTTTGATTGCTTTCTTTGCCGAACTGATCTCCTCAATATTGGAGTATGAGGATCGTCTTCTTCTTATTCATGTTCCTATGTAGATTCTGATTAATTTTTCTTCAATTCAAACTCTATTTTCTCTAGTTCTTCCTCCTTTGGTAGAACTTCCTTCTTGACAACATCTTTGATTTCTCTAAATACCACATCTCGCCTATACACTACCTTTTTAGTTTATGGGTTCCAAAGCTTATAACCTTTCAGACCATCTTTATACCCTATAAAGATAAAGTTTTCATCATTTTTATCTAGCTTACTCATGTTTTCCTTTGGAACGTGAACATAGGAATCACAACCAAATACCCCGAGATGTGTCAGAGTGGGTTTCTTACCTGTCCATACCTCGTGTGGATTCTTTTGATCCAACACTAATGAGGGTGATCGATTGACCAGGTAACATGCAATACCCACTGCCTTTTCCCAGAATTCCCGTCCTAACCCATACCACTGAGCATGCACCTTGTTTTTTCCATTAGCTTCATGTGCATCATTTTGCAACTCCATTTTTCTAAGGTGTATGTGGCGTAGTCTTATTCCTTTCTATACCTAACTTCTCACAAAATTACTCGAATTCATTTCTGCAGAACTCTCCACCATTATCCATCCTCAACACCTTAATTCTTTTCTCTGTTTGATTCTCCACAAGAGCCTTGAACTCTTTAAACCTGTCAAAGACTTCATATTTATTCCTAATGAAATATATCGATGTATTCCTCGAGAATTAATCTATAAATGAGAAATACTTCATAGATTTTCCCGGTGATGTAACCAAAACAGATCCAAATACATCACTGTGCATCAAATGCAAAATTCCCTTTGCCCTCATTGCACCATAGGGGAATATTACCCGATTATACTTCCCATATACATAATATTCATAGAAATCAAAATCCATAGAGAAGTTAGAAATACATTCAAACATACCTTTACTATGTAGTAGTAGAAGGCACAAATCTTCTATATGCCCCAATCTTTGATGCCACAACATAGCCTTTTCTCCAGAGACTATAGGATTTTTTTCTTCTTTAGGCCCAATCACAGGAACAAAAAGAGTATTACACCCATCACTAATAGTGCTTCCTTACAGCATATATAGAGTTCCAAATTGAAATCCTTTCAACAAAACCATTGCTCCTTGAACCATCCTGCATATTTCTTTCTCAGACACTGTTTTTACCCCTACATCATCAATTTTTCTCACATAAATCAAATTTCTGGCGAATCCTAGGATGTGAAAAACAATGGGGAGTGTTCTAATACTTCCATCCATGAGATTAAACTTGACTTTTCCTTGTCCTATTATTTTTGATATCGAGTCATCACCTAGGAAAACATCACCTCCATAATACCTTTCATATCCGAAGAACCACTTCCGGTGAGGAGTCATATGAAAGGATGCACTTGAGTCAACCGACCATGCCTCATAATCTGCATGTGTCCTTGAAGTATCCAAGTACATGACATATCCTCCTTCTTCTGAGGAGGTTTTTACTTTTGTAGAAGGAACATCTTCATATCCCTTCCCTATCTGAACACTTTTATATCTACATTTCTTCTTGTAGTGCCCTTCTTTTCCACATCTCCAACATACCTTTACAAACTTTCTGGGAGATTTAGATCTACGCTTATATTTAGATCTCCCACTTGAGGACTTATATCTATTTCTTTCCTGGGAGCGTCCTCTTGCAAATAATGCATATGTGCTCTTTCCTTTCATGTTCTTCCACCTCATCTCCTCCGAAAACAAGTTTGAGACCACATCATCTAAACTTAAAGTAGTTGTATTACTACCTATGGCCACAAACAAACTATCCCACGAATCTAGTAAAGAGCACAATAAATTGATACATTTATCTTCATAAAAAATATTAATATCAACAGATAATAACTGACTTACCAATGTATTGAAGGCATTCGGATTCTCTGTCACAAAGTCTCCATCTTTCATCCTCGGGTTATATAGCTTCTTCCGTGGGAACAATTTTTCTACCAAGGAATTATATTGATACAAAGTCCCCAACTTATCCCATAATTCCTTGGTTGTAGCTTCCTTTGACACATTTACTAATACTGAATCTAAGAGACACAACTGGATTGTGGTCTTTGCCTTTTGATCCAACTTTTCCCAGTCTTCTGTGGATGTTCCTGTAGGTGTAGTACCTGGATCCACAATGATCCATTGATCTTTGTCCACCAACATATCTTCCATCTTGAGCTTATACAACTCAAATGTTTCCCATTAAATTTCTCGATCTCTATTTTAGAACTACTCGCCATTTCTTTTCACCTGAAGAATTGATACCACACATATCCCACTATAACAAGGTTTATCACAGATATGAGCCAAACCCTTAGCCAAAAAGGAGTCCCCCTGAAGCCAATAAAAAATCTGATACCAAATGTATATTTTAAACTTGTACAATTAATTACTGCAAATGGATTCTTAATAAAATATAAAAGATACAATGGCACACACACACACACATTACATCGATATTTTTACCCTGGAAACTGAAATTGGGAAAACCAACAACCTGTTTAGAGCCGCACCTCTAATATTCTATTCATCATCATCTTCATTGTTTACAATACAATATACATATATGATCTGACAACATCTAAACCCCTAATCCATTGACCCAGATTAGTAAACAACCCTAATTCCTTAACCATA
>JASDQU010370627.1:21423-33508 GCA_032191745.1 Picea mariana | reverse complement strand
CGAAAACAAAAATATTGTAGATAATAACAATGAAACAACACAATAGATGAAACCACAACACCAAAATAATACCTTTATTGATAGGAAACAATGTTCACTTGCCTCTTCGAGGGGGAAAGCTCCAGTAGAGCAATTCTCTATGACAATAATTCTCAACACAAAACTTCTCATACCCTCGACTCCTATTTGTACTAAATCTATCTACCAAAAGAACAATCTAGAGGAATATCTTCTAGACGCAAAAGCTTCTATTAAGTATTCTTACATTTGAATTATTCTTCCTTATTACTAGGCCTTATTAATATTGGCCTTTATTACATGGAAAATATATTATTCTACCTACGTGAGGGGTTTGGGAGGTTAGGTCCCTAACAAAATTAGTGTTTGTAATAATTCAATAAAAATATTTACATTTTAATTTAGTAAAACCTAAACTTGGTACTTATTAATACCAAAAATAGAATCCCCCTAATTTGGGTGCCCATCGAAGGCAGTGTGTCATACCTAGAGCCATTGGAGACCATGTGGCGGGCTAGCACACACCTCAATGACATACATGACTTCCACGCTACTTCCTCCCATGAAAGTCATTAATATGTATGAACGAGAAATGGACTGGACAAGGATGGTTTTTAATTTGATGGAGATGGCTTGGGAGAGAGATCTATGGGAGTTTTATGGCAATAAAACCATGGATCCATGCACAAGCGAAGGGTTCATTCAATGTTACAGTGGCATTGATCGTACATGGGCTAGCCTGGATATGAGGATCCTCCATGGAAATTCAACGCAACAGTTAGTAATTGAAGCTTTGGATTGGATGCACAAGCATTCAATCCAGGGTAATTTTGAGGGTTCGCAGGCCAGGAGTATGTCATTATGATGGGAAGAGAAGCTCGAGACCCTAAAACAAGGCTGCTTGTTCAGCGGTTTGGAAATTATATAGTTTGGGTTATTAGGGTGGCTAGCGCTTAGTGGGTGGTTGACCTTCGACAAGCAATTGGTGTAACCAGGTGGGAAGCTTATCTTCCTATATTAGTGGAAACATTGGTGACAAGAGAACAACCATGGTCATAGGGAGATCTGAGGACAAAGGAAGGACTTCGCACCCTAGTCTCTCGCTCCCACAATCTCAATAGGAATCTATCATGGCAGTCGAGACTTTCACTGCCCATACCCCTCTAGAAATTTGGGCTACTCTGGAAACTCTGGAAGCGGATGTCCTTCTAGAAAAAACTATGGCCCTAGACAGTGAATCAGATGCTAAAATGGTGGCATGGATCCTGGAAATTGGGTCATCTCGATCACGAGAGACCAAATACTACTATACCATAGACATATATTGGCATATGAAGATGCTCTTGGGAAGAGCTTTGACTGACAAACAATATGTCCACCATGAATTCTCCATGCAACTGGAATACATCCAACTCCAAATCAAGGAACTTGACATAAACATTTCCCTTCTGGTAGAGAAAACCGTGGGCATCAACTTCAATGAACCCAATGAAGGAACTCCTCAGGTGCCTAGGGACAATGCCCCCTCTCCTCCTATTTAATTTCCTACACATATTTTTTTAGATTTTTATTTTCTTCATAGCAACTGTAGACAACATGACAAACCTCAGATAAACAATAGAAATTCAATCCCCAAGATAGACACTTTTTGTAAAACTCTTTCAACTCTCAGAGACAGCTTATTTTTTGATCATTTCAGGGCAATCAACTTGAAGAAACACTTGTTCTATTGCTGGTTTGGTTTTTATATAAATTATGCTAAGAACAAAATGAAGGCAGAGATATAACAAGGAAATACACAGAGATATTGCAATAAACACAAATATACAGTAATACACAATTTTTATTAATAAAAGAAATCTTCAGGAACTATAAACATACAGAGTGAACTGAACTCACTAGAATGGTGGTATATTATATCTGAGAAGAGATGTGATGGCTATGCTCATTCACAAGAACATGTTTATAGTGAGGCTCCAAAGGAAATTTTAATATAAATCATAAATGAGAAAACTTTAAACATCCAAAACCCTAACCCCAGAAGATGAAACACCAGTTATTTTGAAATACACAAAATGATCCACTTTTCTCCTTGTGAATCCAAGTCCCAATATATAAGTATCAAATTTTTGATACCACATCCTTGGCAATTGCTTTAACCCATAGAAGGGATTTTTTAGCCTGCATACTAGCTTTTTCTTTCCCTTCACAACAAATCCTTTTGGTTGATTCATGTAGATTTATTCTTCCATATCCTCATGTAGGAATGTTGTCTTCACAACCATGTGTTCTACTTCAAAATAAAATGCATTAGAAACAGATAAAATAAATCCAATTGAAGTTAACTTGGCAACAAGAGAAAAAATCTCACCAAAGTCAATTCCCTCTACCCGGGAATAACCTTTTGCTACTAACTGAGCTTTGTATTTCTCCACTTTTCCTTCTGCATTCAACTTCTTCTTAAACACCCATTTGTTTCCAATGGGATTTATTCCAGTCGGTAAGTCCACTAGATCCCAAGCCTCATTCTTGTCTAAGGATGCCATTTCATCAACCATGGCCTTTTTCCATATTTTTCCAGCCTCTGAATCCACTGCCTCCCGAACATTTCTATGATCATCGTCGATAATAGATAAAGAAAAAATTGAATGGAAATAAGGTGGAGTATACCTTTCCGATTGCTTTCTTTGCCGAACCGATCTCCTCAATATTGGAGTATGAGGATCTTCTTCTTCTTATTCATGTTCCTATGTAGATTCTGATTAAACTCTATTTTCTCTAGTTCTTCCTCTTTTGGTAGGAATTCCTTCTTGACAACATCTTTGATTTCTCTAAATACCACATCTCACCTATACACTACCTTTTTAGTTTATGGGTTCCAAGGCTTATAACTTTCAGACCATCTTTATACCCTATAAAGATAAAGTTTTCATAATTTTTATCTAGCTTACTCATGTTTTCCTTTGGAATGTGAACATAGGAATCACAACCAAATACCCCGAGATGTGTCAGAGTGGGTTTCTTACCTGTCCATACCTCGTGTGGATTCTTTTGATCCAACACTAATGAGGGTGATCGATTGACTAGGTAACATGCAATACCCACTGCCTTTTCCCATAATTCCTGTCCTAACCCATACCATTGAGCATGCACCTTGATTTTTCCATTAGCTTCATGTTCATCATTTTGCAACTCCATTTTTCTAAGGTGTATGTGGAGTAGTCTTCTTCCTTTCTATACCTAACTTCTCACAGAATTATTCGAATTCATTTCCGTAGAACTCTCCACCATTATCCATCCTCAATACCTTAATTCTTTTCTCTGTTTGATTCTCCACAAGAGCCTTAAACTCTTTAAACTTGTCAAAGACTTCATATTTCTTCCTGATGAAATATATCTAAGTATTCCTCGAGAATTAATCTATAAATGAGAAATACTTCATAGATTTTCCCACTGATGTAACCAAAACAGATCCAAATACATCACTGTGCATCAAATGCAAAATTCCCTTTGCCCTCGTTGCACCATAGGGGAATATTACTTGATTATACTTCCCATATACACAATGTTCATAGAAATCAAAATCCATAGAGAAGTTAGAAATACGTTGAAACATACCTTTACTATGTAGTAGTAGAAGGCACAAATCTTCTATATGCCCCAATCTTTGATGCCACAACATAGCCTTTTCTCCAGAGACTATAGGATTTTTTTCTTCTTTAGCCCCAATCATAGGAACAAAAAGACTATTACACCCATCACTAATAGTGCTTCCTTGTAGCTTATATAGAGTTCCAAATTGAAATCCCTTCAACAAAACCATTGCTCCTTGAACCATCCTGTAGATTTCTTTCCCAAACATTGGTTTTACCCCTACATCGTCCATTTTTCTTACATAAATCAAATTTCTAACCAATCCTAGGATGTGAAAAACAACGGGGAGTGTTCTAATACTTCCATCCATGAGATTAAACTTTAATTTTCCTTGTCCTATTATTTTTGATATTGAGTCATCACCTAGGAAAACATCACCTCCATAATACCTTTCATATCCGAAGAACCACTTCCGGTGAGAAGTCATATGAAAGGATGCACTTGAGTCAACCGACCATGCCTCATAATCTGCATGTGTCCTTGAAGTACCCAAGTACATGACATATCCTCCTTCTTCGGAGGAGGTTTTTACTTTTGTAGAAGGAACATATTCATATCCCTTCCCTATCTCGACACTTTTGGATCTACATTTCTTCTTGTAGTGCCCTTCTTTTCCACATATCCAACATACCTTTACAAACTTTCTGGGAGATTTATATCTACGCTTATATTTATATCTCCCACTTGAGGACTTATATCTATTTCTTTCCTGGGAGCGTCCTCTTGCAAATAATGCATCTGTGCTCTTTCCTTTCATGTTCTTCCACCTCATCTCCTCCGAAAACAAGTTTGAGACCACATCATCGAAACTTAAAGTAGTTGTATTACTACCTATGGCCACAAACAAACTATCCCACGAATCTAGTAAAGAGCACAATAAATTAATACATTTATCTTCATAAAAAATATTAATATCAACAGATAATAACTGACTTACCAATGTATTGAAGGCATTCAAATTCTCTGTCACAGAGTCTCCATCTTTCATCCTCGGGTTATATAGCTTCTTCCGCGGGAACAATTTTTTTACCAAGGAATTATATTGATACAAAGTCCCCAACTTATCCCATAATTCCTTGGTTGTAGCTTCCTTTGACACATTTAGTAATACTGAATCTAAGAGACACAAATGGATTGCGGTCTTTGCCTTTTGATCCAAATTTTCCCAGTCTTCTGTTGATGTTCCTGTAGGTGTAGTACCTGGATCCACAATGATCCATTGATCTTTGTCCACCAACATATCTTCCATCTTGAGCTTATACAACTCAAATGTTTCCTATTAAATTTCTCGATCTCTATTTTAGAACTACTCGCCATTTCTTTTCACCTGAAGAATCAATACCACACATATCCCACTATAACAAGGTTTATCATAGATCTGAGCCAAACCCTTAGCCAAAAAGGAGTCCCCCTGAAGCCAATAAAAACTCTGATACCAAATGTATATTTTAAACTTGTACAATTAATTACTGCAAATGGATTCTTAATAAAATAGAAAAGATACAATGGCACACACACACATTACATAGATATTTTTACCCTGGAAACTGAAACCGGGAAAACCAACAACCTGTTTAGAGCCGCACCTCTAATATTCTATTCATCATCATCTTCATTGTTTACAATACAATATACATATAGGATCTGACAACATCTAAACCCCTAATCCATTGACCCAGATTAGTAAACAACCCTATTTCCTTAACCATAATTAGAAAAACATCGTCGAAAACCATGTGCCAAAAAAATGCCAAAAACATATGCAAAAAATATCCTTTTTTAAGGGGGACTCCAAGCCCCCCACCTCCACCCCCCCTTTCTCCCATATCAATGTACAATACACAGGACCAATCTTGCAAAGAATATAACACATACCCAACAATATATCCCCATTTTGGGAGGCCTTTGGTCCCCAAAAGAGTTTAATGAAGGAGATGAGGAAATGTTACTACTACCTTATCCTTGGAGTACCATTGGACCTTGCGAGGAAGTTGTCCTTTTAACCAAACCTACTAGAGTCCTTGATTCCCCTTCTAGTTGTTCTAGACTTCTTTTACAAAATTGTATCCTCTACAAACTTTACTTGATATTTCTAGTGTTTAATCTTCTATGGTAGGTAATACTTATATGCCATTTTCTCGATCTTAAATGGAAGGTTCATATAGATTCAAATTTTCCATATTCACTAATGAGTAAATGCACATGTATGGAGGTATACTGAGTCTATAGGAATTATCACCTACCTATTCCAACTTTCAAAGGACCATATTAGCCTTGATATTCTTGCTAGGACCTTATAGCCTTTCTTTGTTCATGTGCAACTATACTCAATCTCCTACCTTGAATGTCATATCAATTTTGTGTCATTCTTGTTGGGCCTTGTACTCTTACAATGACTTCTTTAATGTCTTGTATGCCTACAAATAGATCTACTTGATCTTGTTAATGAATCTTTCAACCTTTAATGCTTCTCCTTTGGTTTCTTCCTTCTCTCCTCCATGTTTTCCATATACAACATATAAAGGAAAAAGGTGGAAAATATCCAAAGAAAGTTTCAATAGGGGATTTACTAGTAGAAATGTGGATTGATTTGTCATAAGATTTTTGAATATAGATGAAATTATCTTCTGAGGTTCTTGGATGTTTATCATTGTGACCCATCAAAATATATCCCAATATCTCATTCACCAATTTTGTCTTCTCATTTGTTTTATGGATAAAAAGTAGTATATCTCTTCTACTCAGTGTCCATATTCCCCCAAAGTGTAGTCCAAATGATTGAGAAATCTAGTATCTTTGTCCAAAATGATGCTCCTTGGTATCCCATAATGCACCCATGCCCTTTAAAATAAAATGATTGTTGCATGTTGTCTCTTATTTCTCTTTTTACAAGGCATGATAATGCATATCTTACTAAAAATTTCCACTACCACAAAAATGTAGTAACGTCCTCACTTGGTTCTTGGAAAACCACCCACAAAATCCATGGACATGCCCTCCCATGTCCCAATAGGTATAAGTAAGGGATTGTATAGACCTTTCCTTCTATTACTATGTTTCCTAGTAGAAAAAAATATGCATCCTCTAATAATCCAAGATACATATTCTTGCATTCTAAGGCAATACACAAACATT
The DNA here is from genome assembly GCA_032191745.1 of Picea mariana. Lineage (NCBI taxonomy): Eukaryota > Viridiplantae > Streptophyta > Pinopsida > Pinales > Pinaceae > Picea > Picea mariana. The sequence continues at coordinate 26,701 of JASDQU010370627.1, read as the reverse complement.
TGTAAGTTGATAGTTTCTTTCCCAACACAAAAATGACCTGCGATTTTGGATATTTGAGCATTTTTTATAAGTTTCATACTTTCTCCTTTATAAACACATAACTTATCTAGGTTGTAGATAAAACCATCTTGAATATGGTAGTAAACCTTGTTATCAACTTCTTCTTCACAAACTTGGGTTTGTAGCTTCTAAAATATATCCCTAGTGTCTCATATTTTGTGTATTCCTCTTTGTATGTATCATGGGTGAAAGGATCCATGTGCATAAGAGTATCCAAAGAATTGATATTAGATGTGGATTGAATTGAGTGGAATGTATGCCAACTTATTAGCACTACCTTTTTCATACTTTATGATAAGATGAATTTGTTGTAAAAATCCCATCCACTTGTAGTATTTTTCTTGTTGAAGCTTACTCTAGGCTTGCAATTATTATTATAGTTGGTGATAAATGTGGATGAGGGTATCCTTTCCCATCAGATAGTGCTTCCATTTTTTAACAACTTGTACCAAATCATAAATCTCCTTATCATATGTGGGGTAGTTCAAGACTATTCCATGGAACATTTTAGAATGTTAAAACATTGTTGTACCTCCTTACATCAAGAACTCTCCCACAACATATCCACTTGCATCTGTATTCACTTCGAATGGATTCTACAAATTAGTAATGTGAGAACTAGTGCTTGAATAATATTTCATTTCAACTCTTCAAAATATTTTTTCTAATTCTTTCCACATTAGAAACTATTGTTATTGGATGCTATGGCATGGAGTGGTGTAGACACAACTGATAAGGGCGTTATAAAATTTTGAAGGTATTATGCTACTCCCATAGAGCTCCTAATTTTAAATGTATTGGTAGGATTTTTCCGCTTGATGATGGCATCCATATTTATAATATCAATCTTGAGAACCCCTCCACCAATTACATACCCTAAGTACACCAACTAAAATTTGGAAAATTTACATTTCTTAAGGTTTCCTAGTATTCGATTCCTTTTTAAGGTCTTTAACACTTGCATGAGATGTAGATATGATCTTCCTAGGTAGATATAACAATCAATATATCATCCAAGTACACTATTATGAATGAATATAGAAAAGGTCACAATAATTCATCAAATGCATGTAGCTGGTTCATTACATAAACCAAAAGGAATTACCAACCATTCATGTAAACCTATCTCATCTTGGATGATTTCTTCCAAGTGTATTTTTCTTTTACTTGTACATTGTGGTATCCTAATTTGAGTTCCAAATTGGTGAAGTTCTTGGCATGTTGTACCAGATCCAGTAAGTAATTGATTTTGGGTGGAGGGAACCAATTGATCCAGATTATTTTGAGAATGAAATGAAGGTAGAGATATAAAATCAAATATACATAGATATTGCAATAAACACAGAGATACAATAATGCACAATTTTTATTAATGAGAGAATGTACATAAACTGTAAAATTACAAAGTGAATGACTCGCTAGAATGGTGGAATCTTATCTCTGAGAAGAGATGTGATGGATACACTCATTTGAAAGAAGATGATGATGTTTACAATGAGGCTCTAAAGACATTTTTAACATAAAGAAAATCCAAAACCCTAACCCTGAAAGATGAAATGCCAAAAGTTTTGCGGGCCTCGATGGGGGTAGTTGGTACATCAACGTACCAAGAGCATAACGTTTGCATACAATCTTCATTTGGGGTGCACGATAGGTCATTTGAAATGTATATCCAAGGACTACACATTTTTCCCTCACACTTTGGATAAAGCCTGGATTGTGACTATGGCGGGCCCAAAAAACGTTGTCTGGACCTGAAAATTGCCCCGAAAGTTTAGGACCTGAAAAGTTGTAGAAAAACTGCCAAGGTGGAAACCCCTTTTTTGAGCCAGTGGAATAGATGGGTGGCCACCAATTTCCTCCTGGATCAATCCTCCCCCCTTAGGAAGTAATGGTATCCCTTGCGTGAAGTCCCCGAGGAATATTTTGCTGAATCTAAACCTTGGTGACATGCTTTCCTTGTTGAAGAAGTTGTCCTACTTAGCGCGTTGAAGGTTGTTATGAACCTGTTGTTGGAGGGGTTGGATTTGTTTAACCAATTTGGTTGCATGATCTGTCAGAGTGTGGGAGGACTTTGTCGGTGAAGATGTAGCATGAATAACATGAAGTGATTTATCATAACTTAATTTTATTGGGCAGTGTGGAGGCACCCCCGTAGGTGCAATAGGAATATATTAGTTCTCTTCTATAATCTTGTTGATCTGCTTCTGTTGGATAGAAGGGTCTTGGGCCGAGGATGTAGTGGTTGCAGTGTAATTATCTTCTGAACAGGTTGTGAAGAGGCTAAACTTTGTGGTATGAGAGAATACTTTGCGGTACTGTTTTGTTGGTATAGTAGTCAAAACTACCTCTGGTATCCTGTAGGGTTGACCCCCTAGAGTAACAATGTCACTACGGGGTTGAGACTCATAAACAACATGACGCCTCCATATATATGGTTGGCCTAAAAAAACATCACAGACTTCTAGTGGGGAAATATCACATAGTACCTCATCCTTGAAGGGTTTGATGCCATATGACAAGAGGCACTATTGGCTGACACGAATATCTTGTCCCTGGCGGAGCCATCCGATGTTGTATGGTTGCGAGTGTGGTGTTTTTGAAAAATCCAACTGCTTGACAACATTTGCTGAGATGAGGTTCTTCTAGCTTCCACTATCAACAATAAAATGCAACATGGTCCCCTTCACCGACATCTGTGAATGGAGAAGATGCTCCCCCTCCTCAGGATCCTCTAGTTCTTCTGGTTGGATTGTTACAATCACAATAATAGCAGTGGGTTTTTAATAAATTATCTGTCTCCTTTTATTATTGTCTGAATTAGAGTCCGAGTTAGGGCTCAGATATGTTTCTTTGAGCTCACCCACCAATGATTGTTTCAAGCGACATTCATCGATGTTGTGCCAAGGGATTTTGTGAAAGTCGCACCACTTCTCAGTGTCCTTCTTCATCTTTGCGTTACCCTTCTTTTCATGTGGCTTGGACTGGTTGTATTGAGGTTGACTGTTAGGTGAGTTAGGGTTTCCTTTACCATACTTTGGTTGTTGCATATTTGCAGACCAAAATTCCCACTTGTTCTGCTGCTTAAATTTTTGCTCGAGTTTGACAACATATATATATAAGCGGATCCTAGTGATTAGATGTCCAGAAACTCCATTTCGGTTTGGATGTACCTATGTAGAGCCCTGTGGTATTTCAGAACTAGATGTCGCTTAGAGTCTTTACGGTATGATAGATTACTTTATGGCACTTTTTTTTCGGTACGGTAGTCAGAACTAATTCTAGTATCCTGTAGGGCTGACCCCCCAGAGTAACAATGACGCTACAGGGTTGAGACACATAAACAACATGACACCTCCACATATATGGCTGGCCTAACAGAAAATCACATACTTCAAGTGGGGAAACATCACACAGTACCTCATCCTTGAAGGAAATGATGCCATATGATAGGTGACAGTGTTGGCTGACACAAAGATCTCGTCCTTGGAGGAGCCATCCAATGTTGTATGGCTGTAGGTGTGGTGTTGTTGGAAAATCCAACTTCTTAACGACCTGTGCTAATATGAGGTTCTTCTGGCTTCTGCTATCAACAATAAAATGCAATGAGGTCCCCTTCAACCACATATGTGAATGGAAAAAACACTCCCTCTCTTCCGGATCCTCTAGTTCTTCTGGTTGGATTGTTGTGGTCACAACAGAAGCATTGGGATCTGCATCAATTATCTGTCTCCTTTTATTACTATCTGAATTGGATTCAGAGTCGGGGCTCGACTCTGTTTCTTTGAGCTTGGACACCAACGACTGTTTCGAGTGACATTCAACGGTGTTGTGCCAAGGTATTTTGGGAAAGTTGCACCACTTCCCAGTGTCCTTCTTCGTCTTCCTGTTACCCTTGTTTTCCTGTGGCTTGGAAAGGTTTTCTTGAGGTTGACTCTTTTGTGATTTAGGGATGCCTTTACCATACTTTGTTTTTTCTGGATTTGCAGACCTAAATTATCGCTTGTTTTGTTGCTTAAATTTCTGCTCGATTTTGACAACATATCTATAAGAGGCTCCCAATGATGAGAAGTACAAAAAATCCATTTTGGTTTGGATGTACTTGTGTAGAGCCCCACGGTATTTCAAAACCAGATGTTGTTCATAGTCTTTGATACCCATCTTGTTGCGCAAGGTATAGAAAGTATTTGTGAACTCCAACACTGTTTGGTCCATAGGGTAATATTGCTCCTTGACCGCATCCATAAAAAAGTCCCAAGTGGGATCGAACCCAAATATTCTAGACTACTTTGTGGAATTTTTCTCCCAGCAAGTTTCCCACCAACGTTTGACATGGGGGAGATCCTTAAGGAGTGCAAAGGTGATCTTTTCTCTGTCGAAAAAATTGTGAACAGAGAAATAGCCTTCTAGAAAATTTAACCATTTTTCCAAAGCATCCGCATCAATATGACCTTCAAATACAAGAATATAAAAATTAACTTGTACCTTGAATGGAGTAGTGTCTCCAAATAGACTTCTTGACGAAGACGTGCCTGTTATTGTCAGCAATCGTTGAAGGATTTTGGAAAAATTATCCAACATTGCGTTCCTCTGTTGTGAGAGGGATTTTGCAAGCAACAGATTGATGAGATCTTCTTCTCCATTGCTCCTATTCTCTTCCACCATGGGAGGCCGCTTGGGTTGGTGAGTTTGGTTGTCTGCAAGAGAAACTAGATCAAGAACCAACTCTCTATACCATGACCTTGTTGGGGACATGCACTAAGAAATGAAAAGGAGTAGCCTGCTATGATACCACTGATCCAAATTGTTTTGAGAACGAAATGAAGGAAGATATATAACAATGAAATATACAAAGATATTTCAATAAACATAGAGATACAATAATGCACAATTTTTTATTAATGAGAGAATGTACACAAACTGTAAAATTACAGAGTGAATGACTTGCTAGAATGGTGGCAGCTTATCTCTGAGAAGAGATGTGATGTCTACGCTCATTCGCAAAAAGCTGGTGATGTTTACAATGAGTCTCTAGAGGCCTTTTTAACATAAATAAAATAAAAAACCCTAACCCCGAAAGATGAAATGCTAAAAGGTTTGCGGGCCCCGAAGGGGGTAGTTGGTACGTCAACTTCCCAAGGGTGTAAATTTTGCATACGATCTCTGTTTGGGGCGCATGATAGCTTGTTTGAAAGGTATATCCAAGGAATATACATTT
>JASDQU010370626.1:64249-75237 GCA_032191745.1 Picea mariana | reverse complement strand
TTCATTTCTCATTTAGACTTTGGAGGCATCTTTTGTATTAGCGGGAGCATTTTGTAGCAGCTCTAATCTATTGTCTATCTTCTTGGCCATCTGTTGAGCATTCCAGATCGACATCTTCATTGGTTTCTCTATTTTATGAATAAAGAAGAATTGAGATGTTTTGGCTTGTCTATCTTATTGCATATGGTTGAGGTATGTTCCATGGTTATATCTTTCTATTATTTGCTGCATACACACATATAAAAACATCTAAAAGGTAGATCAACAAAGTGTTTGACGAAATACCTCACTCAGAAAAAGTGTTAAAAAGACACCAAAACAGTGATGATCCTTGCATAATGGCTTGGGATCATTACAGCCATGTACACTTCTCTTTGAGCCTCGTTTAGGATCAAACTCCTCAACTCGTCATTCAGTGGTACATAAATTTGATTTTTAAATCTCAATAGTCCATCATCGTCCAATGTAAATCCTTCAAATCTTGGTACCATCATTGTGTTTTGTCTGATAAAATCCTTGACCTCTTTGTACCAGTCATCATCGCACTAGAACATTAGAATATTTTCACATAGATTCGTCTGAAGAGGTAACACCGAAAATATGTGTGGTCTCCGACTCAATGCATTTGCCACTCAGTGCATTGTTCCTTTTATGAAAGTAATCTCGAAATCGTACTCGCTAAGCAATTCCGACCAACGCCATTGTTGCGTGTTCAGGTCGCTTTGTATAAATATGTGTTGTAGTCCAAAGTGGTCCATTTTTAGTTCAAATTTTCTTCCAATAAGGTAGTGTCTCTAAAATCTCAAGGCATAAACAATGGCTAACAACTCCAAATCGGGCGTCACAATGTTCTCCTCATGCCTTCTCAATTTCCTCAAGATGTAAGCAATCACTCAACCGTCTTGCATCAAGACTCTGCCTAAGTCTTCCTTGGATGAGTCAATTCATACCAATAGGTCCGCATCCATGTCAAAGACCTTTAGTATCGGTGATTTTGTCAACATCTCCTTGAGCCTCCAAAATGATTCTACGCAATTCTCAGGCCAAACAAACTTCTTGTTCTTCTTCTACAATTATGTGATCATATTTACTATCTTTGAAAATCCCTAGATGAACTGTTGATAGTATCCTGCTAAACCCATGAAGCTAGGAACTTCTAGGACATTTGTTGGCGCAGGCCATTCTATAATATCCTCAACCTTTGTTGGATCCATGGCGATACCTTTGCTAGAGATGACATGTCCTAAGTAGTGAATCTTCGATTGGTAAAATGAGCATTTAGAACATTTCCCATACAATTTTTTCTCTTGCAGACACTATAGTACCAAGAGCAAGTGCTCGTCATTCTCCTCTATCATCCAATATTAAATCAAATATCGTCAATGAATACTTGGATGAACTTTTCCAAGTACTCGTGGAACACCCCGTTCATCAAACTCATAAATACCCCTAGGGAGTTTGTCAATCCCAATGGTAAAACAATAAACTCGTAATGTCTAAACCTCATCTTAAAGGTAGTATTAGGGAAGTGATCCTCCTTGATTTGTAGCTGGTGACACCCCGATATCAAATTGATCCTAAAAAACACCATTACACCCTTCATCTAATCAAACAGATCATCAATCCTTGGAAACATATACTCTTTCTTGATCATTGCCTTCTTGAATTGATAGTAGTCAATGCAGAGTCTCCACGGCCCATCCTTCTTTTGTATGAAAATAATAGGTGCACCCCACAGTGACACACTTGGACATATAAGTCCCAAGTCTAGCAACTCCTTTAGCTGCATTCTCAACTACGGGGTCAACATTCAATAAGGCATTCTCACTATCGGTTCAGTCCCCAATTTTAGGTCTATGGTAAATTTCAAATTCCTCTCTAGAGGCATCCTAGGTAAATCCTCAGGGAAGACATCCGCAAACTCTCTTGCCACCGGAAGGTGTTCTAGACCTTCCACTTCTCTCTTCTCGTATAACACAAGGATTGCATAAAGCTTACATCCTTTGCGCATGCTCTTCCGTAACTGTAAGGAAGACATGAACCTCAGAGACACTCCTTGGTTCTGACCTACAATAACACATCTTTTTCCCTCATCATCGACCAAGATCAWCTGTTTCTTCTTACTGTTGAGTATCGCCTCTTGCGATTCCAATCAGTCCACACTGATCACAACGTCACAAGATCCTAATATCGTGACRTACAGGTTGGCCCTGGTGAAAAACTCTCCCAGGTTAAGGCTACAACCCGTAACCTTCCCTCCAACCTTCTGTTTGGCTCACAAAGCCATCTCTACAAAGCTAAAATTATCCTATTCGACTTCCTTTACCTTAWTTMTTTTTAGTGCTGCACCAGAAATAAAATTCTCTATAGAACTTAGATCTATCAAAATAATAAGGGTCTAGTCAGCGACGGTACTCGACATCTAGAGCACAGTCGAATGGTGMTTTTCCTAGCGGTTATTCACCACTGCAAGAATGTGATATGTCTTGCCCAAATATCCCACGCTAGTGGGTCTGACTAATCCATATGCTCTAGTCCTCTCCATGGGGTGGTCGCACTGGTAATGTGGATCTCCACATTCAAACACACTTTCTTTGGTCCAGTACTCTTAGTACCCAAAGTAGAAGTTGAATCCTAACATTAAGGCCCAACCTGAACTTGTTGACCTTAAATTTCTTGGTAAATTGGTGCGGAGCATACCGAAACAGCTCCAAAAATAGGCCTCGTACTTAGGCATCGTATGACCTCCCTATGGAAATGCATTGAACTCGTTGAGTCGATGCTCAACGAATCCCTCCAATAGAATCCACTCTTGAAACCCTTCCTCGAACAGTTCCCATGGCACGCCTTCGGTGACCATGTTCAAATGTGGCAGGAGTGTCTTCCACCATAGAAGAGTGCTTCGCTTATGCTAAAATAATGCCATGTGAACCTTCATGTTGGAGGTATAGTCGCAAATAGCTAAGAAGGTATCCATATTATCCAACCATGCCTCAGCAGCTTCACCATCTGGGGCACCAAAGAACTCGAGAGATTTGACCTTCTTGAGTTCGCGGTGAAAGCTAAYGGTAATCGATCAGGCGTGTTGTGGACCCTTAGGGGTACAGGCRTCCTGGCCTCAACTCAGTACAGATGGTGGATCAAGGCCTSTGACATTCTATGGAAGGTCTTTGTYAGACCATTATCATTTCTACAACATTCAAATCTATCCCAAGGACTTGTTCTTCCCCTTGGGGTTAGACTTTGAGAGCATGGGAACTTCTAGAGGTGTCACACCTCCTTCCATGACACCACATTGTGAACCTCTATGATGTCCTCTAATCGAGATCATCACATTGACACATTAAAGTTTTTAATTAGCGCTAGGTTAATACTCAAGGGTCTACTACAGTGGAAATCATGGTGATCCATAGTCCCAGGGTTGAACCCGCTCTGATACAATATGTAATGACCCCAATCATTATGAATACAAGTGAAGCAAAAAGTGAATAGTTTTTTTTTGTTCTTAGGAAGGAAGGAAATGACAACAATAGTTAAACCACATAACCTAACGATGAACACCACACCTGCAGATCAGGCAACTGACAACAATGACTCAACACATTAGCACAACAAGGAACTGAGTGAAACATGTGGAAATCAAGATAGATGGAAATGACTACCCTCCAAACACAAACATGACAATGCCTACAAGCTAAAGGACAACATTCACAATCTCGACACAATGGCCTTGATGACCAGTAATTGGAAACCTCTATTCCATGAAAAACCAAAACGTGTTAAGGCGTTAAAACCAAGTGGCAACATCAATTACAAAGAAAAAGGCCCACATCGGGAAGCACAAACTCTGGCTAGGTTATCATTTTCCTCTGTCCATTGGGGCACACGATGATCCCCTCATCAGGAATCATTCCATCACCAAGTGATAGGCGTGACAGTAACCAAGGCACAACATGACACATCTAGACCAATAACCCAAGAAATTTTAACGTGCTAGGACACTGAATTAACTAAATAAACACATGATGACTAACCCTAGCACCCAATCGATAGGTCAATAAGACGCGGGGAAACTTGATGACTATAACATTCATACAACACATTAAATTCCTTGCGTAACAAATTCTATTGAAACATACATCACTCTGTACACCCTAAAATAATCATTATGAAAACAATTAGCTTAGTGTAACTGTTTTCCAACTCCAATATCGGATGAGTAATTTCCTATGGAGGAATTTGTTATCCTTCAACTGAAACAAATAGGAAACATGCCTTTTAAAACAATATAACCCCCCCCCACCTTTTTTTAACTGAAAATGCTATTTTTTAAACTGAAACATTATATAAGATTGTTGTCTACTAAATAATTGTTGTCATCATATGAAGGATTGTCTAACATATCAATATCAATATAAAATTTTTTTACAACATATAAACGATGTCACAATATATAAACCCTAAAGATATGGCAATTATAATATCGCAAGGGATATATACAAGGATATAATGCATTCATTAAATTATATAAATTCATTGTCAAACTATATTGGTTGTCATCAAATATTAAAAACACGATCAATATGTGTAAGTTGTCAATTATATTAAACACTATCATGATGTGGCCATCTGCAGTATTAATCGATGTCATGTGATAACGAAGGTGTATAATGGTTGATACATGGTGACTCAGTTATGTAATAATGTCGATATATAATCGTTGTCACAAAAATGTAGATATGTAATCCAGATACATGGTAAATCAGATATATAATGGTTGAGATATAATAACACTGGTATTAATTGTTGTCCTAAAAATAAAACACAGAAATATAAATTTTCTATCAATCTAGATGTAAATCGCTGTCATACACAAAAACAAGAAAATAATCGTTGTCTATTAGATATGTATATTCAACATTGTCTGTCTAATATTAAGATACAAATTCAAAGATGTCTAATAACAAATTCAAAACCAGATTGGAAAAATGAATTGGGTAAAGGGAAAATGGTAAAACAAATTTGGCAAAACCGAGTTGGAAAAATGAATTGGGTAGAGGGTGAATGGTAAAACGAATTTGGAAAAACCGAGTTGGCAAAACGAATTGGGTAGAGGGTGAATGGTAAAACGAATTTGGCAAAACCGAATAGGCAAAACAAAATGGGTAGAGGGCGAATGGTAAAATGAATTTGGAAAAACCAAATAGGCAAAACAAAATGGGTAAAGGGAGAATAGTAAAACGAATTTGGCAAAACCGAATAGGAAAAATGAAATAGGTAAAGGGCAAACGGTAAAACGAAATTGGCAATACCGAATTGGAAAAACGAAATGGGTAAAGGGAGAATGGTAAAAATGCAATCATTCTCAGGGTAAAAAAACACATTCAATCTTATTGCTATCATTTATTAAATGCCTGGTATCGCTGCACCATACATCTAATTTCATTGTCAATAGAATTGTTATCGATAATATTAGCTTGATTTCTAGAATGTTGCTACTATTACAATGACTGTCATAATAAATGTAAAATCATTGGTTTAATAAATGTAATAGTTCGTAGTCTATGAATGGTAAATTAGTAGAGTAATAATGTGTAAATTCATAGTCTAATATGTCTAAAATCGTTGTCATACATAGAGAATAATAATCTTTCATCTATAGAAATAAACACTCTGTCATACAACAACCAAATCGCTACCCAAAAATGCAGGGAATAAAATTGCTATCTCTATCACATTATAATGAAATCATTGTGCAAAGGATCAGATATATGATCACTGGTAAATGTTAACGCATCGCTGGAATGGTTCTTCTAAAACACAACATCCAAACCATGTTTTTTTTTTTGGCAAAAAGAAGAAGGAAATGGTGGAGAAAAAGCCATCAAAACGCAGCACAGAAGGGCATCAAAGGTAGTAAAAAAAAACATGAAATTGCAGTCCAAACAACATGTATAATCACAATGAATATATAAGTTAGACGTTGTCAACATATATTCAATTGTAGACATAGTAAATTCCCAGACACAACATAAATAAGTGCAGACATTAACATATTAAAGCATTGATATTTACCAATCAAGGTGTTGGGATTCATCAATCAAAACACAACATTTTACCATCCAAAACGCAACAGAAATCAATCACAAGAAAGTGCAAGACCAATCGTTCAACCATGAATAAGTCAACTCTAGGATAAGTAAGGGTAGATGGATGGGAAAGCGTTATCCTTCGCTCATCATGCATCGACAAAAAAGCAAGGTATTAGAATATTTAGGTCTATTAATGTTGAAGAGACGACCATCAATTTGGCTCCTGACCAACTTCTCAAGCATAGACTGATGATCTAGGGCTAAGTATGGAAGATAAAGTACAATCTCTTCATAATAATCAATAAAACAAAATAGAACAATCATAGTAATCAGGGATCGGGTTGCCAAGGAAATCAATTCACAAGCAATGAGCGTAAAGCTATGATGACTTTAAGTTCTTGATTAAAAACATTGAGTAAATTACATTTCTTTACACAATATAAGTACAATAATGAAAGTGCAATAAAAATAATAATCTACCATTCAGATAAACGCATGCATACCATAGCCCAAGGTGACAACTTCGAGTCATTGTTCCATGTTCTCTCCATCCAGCTCTTGCTTGGTGACCGATGTGACTTCACCGGTACCTCCCAGCCAACTCTAGGGGTACTCTTCTTCCCCCTGATCCACTCAAGGTGCATAGGGGCCACACACACTATACCAGAGAACAACTAGCTCCCATATCGCCTCGCAAGGTTGAGCTACAACTCATTACATGAGCTGGGTATCCCAAATCCCATAAGATAAGTCAGTCAAGAAAAAAATTATGCACCCTAACATTATGCATAAACGATTCCCCCCCTATACTTCTCCTCCTCCATCMTTTTTATATATTTTCTAAGTGATTTATTTCCCAAATTCCCATTTAATTTATTTTTCATTAATTCAATTCAGAAAAACCTCCCCCGTACACATGTCACCCATCCCCCTAGTTGCACCATAAMTTAATTCCATTAATTATTTAATTAATCCTATTTCCCTCACCCACCTAAAATCATTCCTAAAATTGCTCCTTAGTGTCCCCATATTCCCTTACACATTTTAAATGATTTACGCCTTTACTAAATTCTTAGTTGAGTCCATTCAACTTTTTCCTTACGTTTCCCTTTTTGTTTATCTTTCCCCTTTTCCCCTTAGTTTCCTATTTCTTTTAAGTTTCCCTCTTTTCTCTTTTTATCTAAAACTCAAATTAGCAAGTGTAGAAAAACCACCTCTTTCTCTTTTTTAATTAATAAAATTTAATTAGCATATGTAGAAAAACAATCATTTCCTTTAAAAAAAAAAAAAAATCTCCCAAAGTAATTTGATTCTAATAAATTAATTCAATTTCTTACCCCCTTCTCGTCACATGTTTAATTACGATTATTATTTATTTTTTTACCACAAGTATCACTTAGACCTAGATTTTAATTTCCTAGGGTGGGTGACATTTTTATTAGGGAAATTGTTTTTAAATATTACTTATCACATCATTCATTTTAAGGTCGACTAGGTTTACTCACTTACCCATTGAAATCATGACGTTCCCTTTAGGACGCATTAGTTTCTCCAAGGGTGCCACTCGCCTTTTCTCATTTTCTGTGCGTGACGTGCCCTTCAGGACGCACTACGTGCTCCAAGGGTGCCACTCGCCTCTTGACTGACTTGGTAGACATAAAAAACCCCTAGAGTCAATTCTCCGCCAAGTGATATTTTGGAAGACTAAGGGCCTCTAAGGAATAAGGCCCCTGCCTTATTGCATGCCCCTTAGAATCTGTTATCACTCCAAGAAACTCCTTAGGGTTGTAGGGTAAGAATGCTTGGTAACTTAAGAATGTGGTAGATTTTGTATTCTTGGAACAATAGAATAACTCAATAGCTAATGAAAAGGACAACTTCATACATTCGAATAAGACAATGCTTTTAGAACTCAATGATCAGACGACAAAATCTGAATAGGATGTGAAGAATACTAGTCTAGATAACCAAATACACAATTTGCAGGGTCATACAAGATAGCAAGAAAACCTTTAGTTCAAGTTCATGAGCTTAATAAGAAGATGACAGTTCTTAGAAGCTGAACTAAACTAAAACAAAGTACAGAATGATGAAAGTATGAGAAAATCTATCATTGAAAACAAAAGAGGACTKTCATTCTATTATGAATAAAGAGTCTAGTACAATAGCCAAAAAATGTCTCCTAGATTATCCCCCTAGACTCTTAGAAAAGCTAGGCATTTATAGCCTTTTACAATCAATTTTCAGATCCTAAAACAATGGATCTGATATTCTAAAAATAGAAAGTCAAAACTGATTTACAAAAGATAAGGAGAGATCCTCAAGATGAGGTCAATCTCTATCTTTTGGTCTTCAAACATTGGTTGAAAGTTGATGAAGTGTAGCCTAGCCTTCCAAGGCTGTTTGATTTGGTCCTCCAAAGATAAAATTCGAATTGGGTGATGTGTCATTTGATTCCTATCATTTTGCCCTTGAAAATGACCAAATCTAGTCAAAAAATTCCCTTTTGACTTTCATCTCCAAGAATGGCCTTCAGATTTTGATTTGATAATTCATAACCAACTTATTGAAGAAGATTTCAAATCATTCAAACCCAAAGAATCTCTATCTGGGCAAAAATTCAGCTATTCTGGCCGTGACAGGCTTTCACCAGCTAATTTACCTGAAAATCTGCTCCTTAGCTGGTGAAAGGCAGAGCTTTCACCAGCTAACTAGTTATAATTCTGCCTTCTGCGCTGGTGAAAGCACTAATTTTTTCAAAATCAAATTTCTCAGTCATGGAGAGTCCGTTTTGCATGCTTAAATAGTCGATCGACATCTACAAATCCTAAGATTTCCAATGGTGCTTTCAAATCTTCATTTGGAGCTCAGGAAGATAGTCAAATTTTCCCTACAATATTAGGCATCGTTCTTTCAAAAATGCCAGTGCATTTTTGATCGCTAACATCTGGCTCCAACTGGGATGGATACCTCCCTGTGAGGTCTCCAAGAACCTAGTGGACCTTGTGCCTTTAGTATTGGGCCATGGAGTCATTTAGCCTTTTCATTCCCAACAATATTTATAACCTGCATTTATGTCTTTGGCTATTTACAAGATCCCTTAAAATTATGTTTCTACTCTGTTTGGGTGGTTAATGAGCACACATAGGCTCGCCTAAACCATCGAAAACAGAAACTTACCCAAAAATCAAAATTTGATGAATCTTGATTACTTGCAAGAGTACAAAGAACTCGGGGCTTGCTAGACGAAGCTCCTCTCTCTATTTACAGCGCTCCCAATTCTCAGTATGAGATCAACATGCACATCCACCATGACTATCTTCCATGATTAGGAGAGACATGATGATTTTCACCAATTGCATATTTCAGCCTTCCAGAAACATAATGAGGAAACCAAGCTACACCACCACTAGCATTTACATAAGGTATATAAGCAGGATCAAGGACTACAGTAAACCAAAAATCCACTGGATTGTGTGGACGATCATAAAGAAGCCACAGATAAGTCTACAGTAATAATAAAAACTCAGGCTGTGAAGCCACCAACGGAGGGTGTTGCCGGTTGCAACCATGTCTCTGTAAACCTTTTCTAGACCGTGTATCAATACAGCAACAACTTCATATACAAAGCATTTTAAGATCCTATGATATGTACAGATAGTCTTCCAAGGCTCGTAGATGTGCTTTGATCATGATAGAATAGAAAAAAACAACTGATTATGTGCCCCAAAAATAGGTGTCTAATATGAATTTGGCACCTCTTCAAACATCCTTTTTATCAAATCCAGATCTTGAATTTGATGTGTAAATTCAATATGCATCTTTAGAAACTATTTTCAGGATGTTTGGTTGAGAAAAACTTCGATCTGGGCAAAAATACACCTTCGCTGGCCAGTTTCAGGTTTCACCAGCTATTCCACCTTAAGATTTGCTAGTTAGCTGGTGAAAGCTCTGCCTTTCATCAGCTAATTGGTTATAATTTTGCCTTCTGCGCTGGTGAAAGTTTTTTTTTATCTTTAAGAAGAAAATAATGCAGAGCAACAATGATCCTGCATGGAGTGTTAGATTCTTCAACAACTATTTGATAAAGTGTTGTCGACACTTGATGCTTAAACCTTAGGTGACCTGCAATGCTTGATTCAAGAATTGATATGCTAAGAACGCGAGGAAAAACAAATTAGAGATATCGAAAAAAAAATTTAGCAATGACACCACAGCTGCAGAGCATATAAAAGGAAATCCAAATGCACAACTGTTGTTATCTATGGCAGGAATTTGATAGCAGTGCAAGAAGGATCTTCTTGCTAGGGCATATGGAAATTTCTTGATCAATTTCTCTGATCATTCCTTCAAGCTCAACAATACCAAATTCCCGGCAGATTTGATGAAGCTCATCCATATTAATTTGCCTTCTTCCATTGTTTGTATATCACTAAAGTGCATAATAGCAGACTCGGCACCATCATTGCTTTCACTCATGAGAGCCTTCAATTTACCTTCTGCTGGTGATGATTCTGTCTTAGTCAAATAACACAGAAATAAACATTTTATGTTGCCATGTATAATCTCAAGTATTCATGAACTAGCCACAAGCTGTAACTTGGAATCTTATGTGAAATTTTTTTTTGTTGGCCTCCTGTTACCCTTCCTGCAATTGACTTCATGCCCATAATAAGATTGGCAGGGTGGACCTTGATTTCACTGGGATAACCTACAATGGAAAACACTCCTGCAGTCTTGAAAAGTGGCATATAAAGATCAATTGGGTGGTCCCCTGAAGCTGTGTCAATGATGAAATCTAGAGTCTTTGATGAAGCCTCTATCTGCTCTTTATCAGATGACACAATAAATTTATCTGCTCCAAGAATGTTTAATGCTTCATCCTTCTTTGATGCA
>JASDQU010370626.1:25456-64229 GCA_032191745.1 Picea mariana | reverse complement strand
TGGTGAAAGCTCTGCCTTTCATCAGCTAATTGGTTATAATTTTGCCTTCTGCGCTGGTGAAAGTTTTTTTTTATCTTTAAGAAGAAAATAATGCAGAGCAACAATGATCCTGCATGGAGTGTTAGATTCTTCAACAACTATTTGATAAAGTGTTGTCGACACTTGATGCTTAAACCTTAGGTGACCTGCAATGCTTGATTCAAGAATTGATATGCTAAGAACGCGAGGAAAAACAAATTAGAGATATCGAAAAAAAAATTTAGCAATGACACCACAGCTGCAGAGCATATAAAAGGAAATCCAAATGCACAACTGTTGTTATCTATGGCAGGAATTTGATAGCAGTGCAAGAAGGATCTTCTTGCTAGGGCATATGGAAATTTCTTGATCAATTTCTCTGATCATTCCTTCAAGCTCAACAATACCAAATTCCCGGCAGATTTGATGAAGCTCATCCATATTAATTTGCCTTCTTCCATTGTTTGTATATCACTAAAGTGCATAATAGCAGACTCGGCACCATCATTGCTTTCACTCATGAGAGCCTTCAATTTACCTTCTGCTGGTGATGATTCTGTCTTAGTCAAATAACACAGAAATAAACATTTTATGTTGCCATGTATAATCTCAAGTATTCATGAACTAGCCACAAGCTGTAACTTGGAATCTTATGTGAAATTTTTTTTTGTTGGCCTCCTGTTACCCTTCCTGCAATTGACTTCATGCCCATAATAAGATTGGCAGGGTGGACCTTGATTTCACTGGGATAACCTACAATGGAAAACACTCCTGCAGTCTTGAAAAGTGGCATATAAAGATCAATTGGGTGGTCCCCTGAAGCTGTGTCAATGATGAAATCTAGAGTCTTTGATGAAGCCTCTATCTGCTCTTTATCAGATGACACAATAAATTTATCTGCTCCAAGAATGTTTAATGCTTCATCCTTCTTTGATGCAGATGTGCTAAGAATTGTTACATTCAATCCAAAAGCCTTTCCAAATTTTACTGCCATATGACCAAGACCTCCTAGCCCATTTACTCTGAGAGACTTTCCTGCATGATTCATGTGATAATGAATCATAGGGCTGTAAACAGTAATTCCTGCACAAAGAAAAGGTGCAGTTGAAGCCAGTGGTAGATTGTCTAGTATCTTATAGCAGTACCTTTAGTGAACAACAATGTGACTAAAATATACTCCTTTAGTTACTGTGCCATCTACATCGATAACATTAAAGGTTAAAACAGGCCCTTTTTCACAGTAGATTTCCATCATTTCGTTACAATATTCACATTGCTGACAGGAACTGACATATGCACCCACTCCAACATGATCGCCAACCTTAAAACAAACCACATTGTTGCCAACTTCTTTCACAATTCCAACAATTTCATGCCCTGGCACCAATGGATACGTTGAATCACCAATTTTATTCCCGATGTATGCAACATCGGCATAGCAAACTCCTCAATGAGTTATCTTTAATGAGATATCATCAAGGCTTGGGACTCTTCGGTTAAATTGGTAAGATTTGGAGTTCAAGTGTAATGAAAATCTTAAATACACAGAGAATATAGGAAACATTCATTCAATTTAGGCAACGACTAAGCAAAAACTATGACTCGACTAACATAAGCAGATATTTGAGGCGATAATTGTTCAAGCATTGATCACAAAACCGGAATTTAAACCGTTTGATAATTGAAACACACACTTGTATGATGAGTTTGCTTGTCAAAATGGACTTTCGACTATTCTTAGCCACCTTGAACGGATCTGAAGCTCTGATAGCGCGTCTGGATGAGATATTTATGGAGCCAATTTGTTATCACTCCAACGGAACCACTCTCTTCTAGAGGAAGCTACAAGATCTGAAAATGTTTGCGTCGACCACCAATCATAGGCACTCGTTGTTGTTTCAGAGTTGCATTTGTAAGGGATGATGCCAAAGATCCAATAGGTATAGGTTGTGAAATGGTTGTCTTATCTACATGTAAGGGAAGACCGCCCATGTCTAATGGTAAAGGATGCATCCCTCCTGCAACTCTAGATAAAGGAATTTCATTGACATTCCTTCCAGGTGGATAATGATATATGCAGTTACCACGAGGTAGCATCTGTTGTTGTAGAAGTGGTAGATGATGCTATGGTTTTTGTTGTATGGGTGCTACACCACCTCACCTGCCACCTGGATGCTGGCCATGTTGAGCCTGCATGAGAGGGAGATAAAAAATTTGGAATAGGTGCACTTCCTGGCCTCATACCTGGGATTAACTGTTGTTGATAACCAAATCCAGCAGCTTGAGGCGGTATAAGTGCAGGTGGTCCTTGGCCATAAAATATCTGTTGGTTTAGTCCAGGACCTCCANGTTACCACGAGGTAGCATCTGTTGTTGTAGAAGTGGTAGATGATGCTATGGTTTTTGTTGTATGGGTGCTACACCACCTCACCTGCCACCTGGATGCTGGCCCTGTTGAGCCTGCATGAGAGGGAGATAAAAAATTTGGAATAGGTGCACTTCCTGGCCTCATACCTGGGATTAACTGTTGCTGATAACCAAATCCAGCAGCTTGAGGCGGTATAAGTGCAGGTGGTCCTTGGCCATAAAATATCTGTTGGTTTAGTCCAGGACCTCCAGGAAGGTACATTGAAACACGGGTAGGAACAACTGGTTCCATGCCAACTAGATTCCACAATTGGGAGAGCTAAGCCTGTAGTCTTGCCCTTCTTTCTTCTTTGCGCTGAGCCAGAGCAACATAAGAGGCTTGCTGACAACAATTTTCCCATTCATTTCTGTGAGAGCTTGGGATGCTTCATCGGGAGATGAAAAGGCAATAAATCCTGAACCTTTACTGTGTCCATGAAAATCCCTCATTACCTTGCATGAAGTGATCGTACCATAACCAGAAAACAGTTCTCTCAACTTTTCATCATCAATGCTATCATCCAATTTTTTTAAATGAAGATTTTCTCCTTGGAAATTTTCAAGCCTCTCCTTCAACATCTTTTCAAATCTCCCCCTCAATTTAGACTCCTTCTTAGACTTCTTCTGTGCTTTTCAAACATACCATTCCTTGCCATCAATTTTCCTTCCATTTAAACTGTCAACACAATTTGCTGCATCATCTGCATTCTCAAAATTGACAAATCCAAAACATTTTGACTTTCCCTCTGCATCCCTCATCACTACCACACTGGTAATCGTTACATACTCTCCAAAATAATTCTTCAAATCATCATCATTCACAAATTCTGATAAATTCTCCATGTGAACCCACTGTTGAGTCACCATTACTACCAACCAACTTGAAGGAGTGCCTTCCATTTTCTTTAAAAACATAACTTGCATGTTCTCTTCTGAGATGAAGTTTTAATTTATACTCATGTATGTAGCATTTGTCATAGCCCTCATTAGGACAAGAAAAAGGGTGATCAGAAGGGACAGAGCCATATACTGGAGTTGGAACTTTTGGATAAAAAAAAACTCTCTTTCAGTTTGAGGGAGCAGCTTCACCGCATTTGCCAAATTCTTCTCATGCATCCCTACAGCTTATTCAAACTGTAATAAAATGTCGAACACAAGTTCCTGCTGCAAACTGCTAGACTGAAAAGAATCTAATGCTCGATGACGAGCTTATTTTCTATCTATTCCTACTCTAATTAGTAGAGGCAGATTGATCAAGTAAAACTGAATTTCCAATGCAGCCAAGTAAGAAATTGATTTGCTGATATCATGCTTGATCTTGACTTGAACAACAATGGAAGCCATATCATGCAGAAAAGAGGTTTAAATAGATGATAAAAACAATCTTCTTCTGAAAAAAATATCCTTGGGTTTATGCTGCTCATAGAATCCAAATAGTCAACAATAGGGTCATCGAATTCACAAAAAAATACCTTTTTGAACTGTTGATCCAACTGAAAATTGAAATGATGTTGAAATTTGCCTTTACTGATCTCACTAATGAATGTAGGCTGCTCAACCCTTGCCAGAGAAACATGTAGGATGGACTGCTGATCTGGACTTTTCATCTCCTCACCTTCTTCTCCATATTTGTTGCAATTCCCCTGCGTCTGCACATCTGAAAAATGAAGGCTGCCCTCATCATGTACTGCAGATCCAAATCTGGGATTTAGGTCTTCTCTGTTATTGGGATCAAGAGACTCATGACTAGTATCAATTACAGCATCAACAAATTCTTGATCATGATTCTTGTGTTCTAGCTAAAGATTAGATAGTCCCTACAAATCTGGAATTTGTAGGCTGTCCTCATCAACCTCTACAGATCTAAAACCGTCACTTGTTGTCTTGTTAATTTGCTCATCATTTCCAATTTTTCCGGAAGAAACAATATGGTCTTCATGACAACCTAAAACAGTGGATGCATTTAATACGATGTCAAAAGCATCACTAAAGTTATCATGGTGTGAATAACCGATCTCTTGATCATAATGAAGAATATCCTCTACAACAACTTCATGAGTATTTAATTCTTTAGTCAATAATTGAAATTCATGACAACATTGAGGATAGAGAAGATCAGCTGTAAATATCCTTTTACAAAACACATGGAAGGCAGCATGAAAATCAGCCAAAGAGTTGATACTTGCAATAGGCAAAGATTGGTACCAATCACGAGCAATCCCTTCTAATGAAAAAAAAAAGAGCCAGATCTAAACATCCTCATGCACTACCTGCAACCGATGCATGTAATCATGAAAGTCCAACAAATGTTCAGGTGGCACTTCCCACTCTTCTTCTCAAAATCTAGGAAGATTGTTTTCCCATTCATCTCTAGTACGTACTTCATTAGGAAAACCAACAATATTTGAAAAATCACAGAACGCATACCTCTTGGCTAAGATCATGTTCATGTCATACCAGTGGAGTCACCAACAGATTTCTGAACAATGGAGTCGCCATTGAATTTGTCCTTCATGGAGTCGCCAGATAGATGATTACAACCAAAATAATGTCCAGGATTTGTCTATCATCAAAGCTATATCTATGTCATCTCCCAAGGAAGCTAAGCTTCAATCTCCTCTCCCCGGCAATGGCGCCAATTTGTTATCACTCCAAGAAACTCCTTAGGGTTGTAGGCTAAGAATGCTTGGTAACTTAAGAATGTGGTAGATTTTGTATGCTTGGAACAATAGGATAACTCAATAGCTAATGAAAAGGACCACTTCATACATTCAAATAAGACAATTCTTTTAGAACTCAATGATTAGATGACAAAATCTGAATAGGATGTGAAGAATACTAGTCTAGATAACCAAATACACAATATGCAGGGTCATACAAGATAGCAAGAAAACCTTTAGTTCAAGTTCAAGAGCTTAATAAGAAGATGAAAGTTCTTAGAAGTTGAGCTAAATTGAAATAAAGTATAGAATGATGAAAGTATGAGAAAATCTGTCATTGAAAACAAAAGAGGACTGTCATTCTATTATGAATAAAGAGTCTAGTACAATAGCCAAAAATGTCTCCTAGATTACCCCCCTAGACTCTTAGAAAAGCTAGGCATTTATAGCCTTTTACAATCAGCTTTCAGATCCTAAAACAATGGATCTGATATTCTAAAAATACAAAGTCAAAACTGACTTACAAAAGATAAGGAGAGATCCTCAAGATGAGGTCAATCTCTATCTTTTCGTCTTCAAACATTGGTTGAAAGTTGATGAAGTGTAGCCTAGCCTTCCAAGGCTATTTGATTTGGTCCTCCAAAGATAAAATTCAAATCGGGTGATGTGTCATTTGATTCCTATCATTTTTCCCTTGAAAATGACCAAATCTAGTCAAAAAATTCCCTTTTGACTTTCATCTCCAAGAATGGCCTTCAGATTTTGATTTGATAATTCATAACCAGCTTATTGAAGAAGATTTCAAACCATTCAAACCCAAAGAATCTCGATCTAGGAAAAAATTCAGCTATTCTGGCTGTGACAGGCTTTCACCAGCTAATTTACCCGAAAATATGCTCCTTAGCTGGTGAAAGGCGGAGCTTTCACCAGCTAACTAGTTATAATTCTGCCTTCTGCACTAGTGAAAGCACAGATTTTTTCAAAATCAAATTTCTCAGTCATGGAGAGTTTTTTTTGCATGCTTAAATAGTCGATTGACATCTACAAATCCTAATATTTCCAATGGTGCTTTCAAATCTGCATTTGGAGCTCGGGAATCTAGTCAAATTTTCCCTACAAGATTAGGCATCGTTCTTTCAAAAATGCTAGTGCATTTTTTATCGCTAACAGAATCATCATGAGGGACTGTCATAGTCTTCCCTCATGACATTGTTGGTCTTCTCGAACTAGGTAATCATTAACCTATAGTTCAAACCACGGTGGGAGTGCTAATAGGTTGTGGCAAGGTTGTTGTCTACATCTCTCCCTTAAAGTCTCTAGTTGTCATGCATGACCCCTCTACTCCACATGTGAGTCTGGTCAGCAAGCTATCGTCAGCCTTCATGATCAATGAATCATGTCAGCAAAATAATCAATCATCATAACATATAATCATATGTACACATGTCATATCTACAACAATCAACCCCGATAGTTCACTCCCTGACTCAATACGGAGTCCAAGGGGTTTCATCGATGCCTCTGCATCCTCGAGGTCCAAAGTCCTGCACACTCAGGAGAACCGAGTCAATAGCACATGTTTATGTCAATACAACCAAATAACATGTCATCATATCCATATTTCTTCATAATCATAATCCAACGCCCAATAGTATAATAATATGGATCACTTGCAAGCAAGCGTCCTCGAGGAATAAGTTCTCTTAGTGCGTGCAAGAGCGTGATGTTACATAAGGCTCCTAAAGGATTTACTATTTCCCCTTTATTAACATGGAAAGTTTCACATTGTACCACAAAGGTGTAAAATTCCTTATTCATGCCTTCCTAAAAGGATAAAATATTAATACTGTCATATGTTTTTTTAAACCTCTATTGGCATGTTCTCGAAGAGGAGTGTAATTGATATAACACTTTGGATCCAAATGAGGAATCTTGAACAAAAAAATTACACCCTTTATAATGGAGCTTGTCATCCTTTTAATTGTAGCCTGGGTGTGGTTGTGGGTTGGTATATATCTCATGGATCATGTGCATGATATTGGAATTCACTAACCATTCTTGACATACCTATTATAGAGAATTGGCATTATTAAAGATAAGGAATATAGGGACCCTTCCTCATCATACTTCCTATCGAGAAAATCAACCACCACATTTTCCTTTCCCTTCTTACAAAAAATGGCATACTCATGGCATAACATTTTAATAACCCATGTTTTCAACTCTAGGGGTGATATCCTTTGTTCCAAGAAATATTTCAAGATAATATCGTCTCTTTTTAATACAGAAACAACACCGCCATCAACTAAGGATTGCACATAGAAATTTCATGAAGAATAGAAAAAAAAATCTTCTCATAAATGGATTTATCCAAGTTGTTCAGAGAATTAAAATCAAGATACATGTAGCAAGTGCTTCTTTTTTAGGTACGATCAAAACTAGAGAAGATTAGTGGTTGGTACTAGGAAGGATGAGACTAGCAACTAGTAGTTCCTACACAATCATTTCAATTTCATTATTTTGGATAAAAGGATCACAATATGGGAACACATTGGGTGGTAGGATACCAGGAAGCAATGGTATACTATGATGATGTTCTCCACATGAGGATGTTGATCCTCAGGGATACTTAAATACTTGTTGGTATTTTTCCAACACTAACTACAAATCTAGATGAACTAGATGAGATGCATTATCAAACACTTGAATAACATAGAATTGTGAAATAATGATAGAATAACCATTTTTAGAATATTTTCCATATGGTGGCAGCTAATGAATTATGAATAACCCTCTTTGATACCTTTAAGCATGTATAAATTTCCACCTTTCTGAAAAATCATGTTTAATTGTAAGAAACACATGAGGATGGGACCTGATGATCTTATCCATTCAACATCCAAAATGATAGATCATATGCATCCATTTCAATGGAAAACATGAAAATTTTTAAGGAATATTCAACAATTTGAATTTTCATATTTCAAACACTACCACATTACATAGATCCTTCATCATCAATAATAATATGTAAGTGGCTAACAATATGGATATAGAAACCTATTTCTTAGGAAAATCAATGATGGATTAAATTATGAGTGCTATCGTTATCCATTAACACAACTACCTTATGATACTTGACATAGACGACTAAATTTAATGTTTGAGGAGAAGAAATACAATTCAAAACATGAAATGAGATTCAAGGTTCCTCACTTAGTCGGTCAAGAAGAGGAATTTCCTTGGTGATGGGATTGACTCCCTCCTAACTAACCATCAACTTGTTCATCGAGAATGTCCATAAATGATTTATAGTCCTTGAATTTATTCCCTCGATAATATTTTTCATCAAATTTGTGGGAAATACACTTGAATTGATGTTACACATTTCTACCTATGTCAACTTGTGGACCTTGAGGGGTGGGGTAGGCTATTGAGAAGCCACCATGTTGGGATAGGGTTTTCGATCGAAGTTGGAGACTAAAGATTGAGAAATCTACATAAATTAGGCACGATGGGAAATTTGAGTTCTAACAACCAAATTTTCACAAGTGTCAATATAGTCTTCGACCATACTGGTTTGGCACAATTTGGTAAGTTCGATCAAAAACATTGTATCTCTTATCAAGTGAGGAAATAAGGATTTCACAAATTGTCTCCATGTAGTGACCACTAAAGATGTTTGTTTCTGCCACTATCACCACTTATAATTTTCCCTATATAGATAGAGGACACCTATTTCGAGTTTAAAAATTTCATCTAGCATGGAATGAAGGGAATTTTAGTGCTCCAATTGGTGAACCTAATTAGTCATATCCAGCCCATAAAACTCATTCAAATAAACTTTAGGGATGCGAGGTTTTGGATTGTGGGAATGGTCAAAAAATGAGAAGTGATTAATGGGATATTCTTCCTCCTCAAGGTTCTTACCTTTATTGGATCCTTCACCAAATACATGTTCACCCTCCTTAGGCTTACCTTTCAACTTCTTGATATGATCTTAATGAAGGCCAACTTGTGTAGTAAGCGGAGACATATTGGTTTCCATTTTTTTAACTAACTTGGAGAGATACTAAATCAATTTATTTAATTCATCCATTGCTAACATGCTATGGGTGTC
This sequence comes from Picea mariana, assembly GCA_032191745.1. Lineage (NCBI taxonomy): Eukaryota > Viridiplantae > Streptophyta > Pinopsida > Pinales > Pinaceae > Picea > Picea mariana. The sequence goes on along the minus strand of JASDQU010370626.1, from coordinate 55,025 downwards.
TTTCATGGGATGATTGGGTCTGACAAATAGATTATCCAGGAGCTATACCAACATTATGAATGTCTCAAGAGGAATTTGTGGAGAGGGGTCAGAAGTAATGGTAGGAGTAGGTCCACAAAAAATATATTTATTGCAAGAGTGACACCAAGACAATTAGTGTAATGAAAGGATTATTTTGATCTAGTTCCATATGAATGGTGTTGGAAAGAACCAATTTTTTTAATCTAAAGGGATTATTACTCCATTTCGAGTATTATTGCATTGATAAAATTCCCAAATTCTTGATATTGGAAATTATTTTGGAATTTATTTTCTCATGCTGCAGAAGTTGGGGTTTGTAGGATGCAAGGATAGAGGAGTGTAAATTTATATAGTTATTTTATATACTAGAGGGTTTCTATCTATAGTACTCCATCGAATATTTCATATCACCAACTGAGGATTGAACATACCCCCAATCATACTACCTAATTTCATTTTCTGCAAAAGTGATATAATTGTGTATTGTTCTCGGTGTACTATAGTAACAAGACAATCAATAATATTAAGTAAGGTTGGTTTTAGGTGCACCTAGGGGGATTTTGATATACCTAAATATATGTGGAAGAAAAATAGGTATACATGTGTTGTCTAATGTAGTACTACTCAAAAGGGTACCAAAAACAGTTACAAGGGTGTCCAACTAGATGACATTTGTTATACTTTCTATGTGTAGTCTTCCCCAATTGTATGTTTACTCACTAAATGATACATCTTTGAGTTATTTAAAGATAGTATAACATGTCTCTATCCTATTCATTTTTTTCTAAAATTGGAGTGTTTTTTCACATGAAAGTGATTTTGTAACAACCCTGGTTAAATAGACGCATAGAGATTATTAATTTTAATTAATTTGATAATCTGATTGTCCTAATATTAAAAAAAAAATATTAATAAATAAAGTTATAAAAAAAAAAAAAATTGAAATGTTTTGGAGTCTATAGGTTTTGAAACCACGACCACCCACTGCCTAAGCCTTAAGAAATGACCAACCACCAACACGCCACACATATCACTTTTACAAAATAAATTCACATATAAATAATTTAATTATCAATAGTGGCAAGGTACTACCCTGAAGAAAAATCTCTGATTATCCAAGCGTCAAGCTCACGGGACCTTACACACAAATCATTGAGCCAATCACCGAGCCCTTCCATTCCATTCCACCAGTCAAAGCCAAGCGCTAAGCTCCGATGCCCAAAAACCACTCTACAATCCTCAAGACTCGCACCTGCAGCCACCGAGACACATAATTCAACGCATATGTACAACGCGCCAAGGAGAGCCCACGAGTCAAGCATCAAAGGATAATTAATTGTAAGTGAAAAGTTTAAAGGACTTAGAATAGGACAAGCGGGAAGGAAGCGGCATACACACTAGGAAAATAAGCTGGAGGAATTGGCGAGTATGGTGCAAGGCTAGCATAGATACCGAGCAAGGGAGTCAATAGTTTTCTTAGGTGAAGAAATCAAGCTTAGACGCTTAATTATAACCTAGCCAATCCCCTAAAGAGAGTAATGTTTGTTTACAGACAAGTAAAGAAAAACTTACGCCTAACCCTGTTTCTAGTTTAAGTAGCACAAATTTGAAATGTCCTTGAACTCACCCTAACAACTTTGGTTGATGCAGGTTAAATCATACAGGATGGTTAGGACTCGAGGGAATCGAGTTAGGGGAGAATTGTTGTAGGCACCACCAACACTGCCAGCACCACCACCACCATCACCCAAACTAGCTCTCATACTGCGCTCGTTGGAGGCCATAAATGAAATTTTAAAGGGGCGACAACCAGCAGGGACCGAGATGGAACCCCCACCATTTGTAACGGGTAATCCAGAAGCATCAATGGATTTGGGGGGAGGAAATCTTCCCGAAGACATCACTTGAGAATTGTAGAAGATCAAACTTCCAGAGTTTTCCAGGGGTCATGCCAGTGAACACGCGGAAGCATATTTGGAAGGCATGACAAGGTGTTTTTCCTTAAGGGACTATGCGTCCAACTCAAAGGTGAAGATAGAAATTTTCTAGTTAAGAGATAGTGCCTTGAACTGGTGGGGCAACCTAGAAAGACAACTGCATCTTACCCCAAACACAATATCTTGGGAACTTTTTGAGGAGAGGTTCCGAAGGAAATATCTACCAGCTTATTATGAGGAACAACAGGTAGGGGTGTTTCATGCCTTAGTACAGGGAAACGAAACTGTAGAAGAATATGAGATCAGATTTATGGAATTGGTCAAATATGTTTTGCATATGGATAATGACCAACGACAGGAAAAGCGCTTCGTCTATGGATTGAACCCTAAGATAAGAGATATGGTGCAGATGTGGAAACCGTCTTCAAGAGTGGAAGCTGTGGAAAATGTGCGTTATGTGGAGGAACACATGAACTTAACCAGAGGTGCGAGACCGACCTTTTTGCATCGTCCTGGATTCATCAGGAAGGCCCCTAGGACATTTTCCAAGGGAGGGGGCTCAAGGCCACCTCCATATGGTAACAGAGTCGCACCAAGGACAGTAACCACAAGGATTTCAATGGCAGTGAGTGCAACATCTTGTTCATCACCAACGACGCAGAAAGGTCCACAACCATCTCAGGGAACAACTAGTAGGGGCAGGGGTTCTAGGGGAAGGAACTCATTTCAGAGACAGTCACATAATAGTGCACAGGTTCAATCGTGTGTTACCTATTGGGGGTGCGGAGGACCCCATTACTAGCGTGAATGCCCATAGTTACAATCAGGGTTCGTGCATAGAGAAGGAAAGGCCCCGATGGGAAGAACAAGTAGAAGCCACCATATTTACGCAGTGGTTAATAATCACTAACCCAAACATCAATCCATGGTGGTGGAGTCAACAGGTATGCTAAATCATATAAATGTTAAGATTTTATTTGATTCTGGTGCGACAAATAGTTTCATTTCACCATCTGCATTTGAAAAGAGTGGGTTGGCAGCCTACGAGCACAATGACTTTAAACAAGTTGAGATGGCTTCGGGGGAAAAACAAGAAGTAGGACCTAGTGTTGATAATTGTATAATAAACCTGGGAGTGTGTAATACCAGGTTGAAGGTATACGTCATTGCTCTCGGGGCGTACAACCTAATCATTGGAATGGATTGGTTAGAATCTCATTGAGATTTAGTAGATTGTTTCGCAAAAAGGGTGCTCTGTGTAGACGATGAAGGAAGGCCAGTAGAGATCCAGGGTGTACGGAGAGAAGTGTCATTACGCTTTATCTCAAATATGAAGGTTAAGCGATGCTTGAGGCAAGGATGTCAACTTTATGTAGTGGAAGTAGTGAACAAAAGGAAGGGAACCTCATTGGATCAGTACCCAATATTGTCAGAATTTAAGGATGTTTTTCCGAACGAGTTACCAGGATTACCTCCTGAGAGGGAGCTTNCCTGTTGGGGGTGCGGAGGACCCCATTACTAGCGTGAATGCCCAGAGTTACAATCAGGGTTCGTGCATAGAGAAGGAAAGGCCCCGATGGGAAGAACAAGTAGAAGCCACCATATTTATGCAGTGGTTAATAATCACTAACCCAAACATCAATCCATGGTGGTAGAGTCAACAGGTATGCTAAATCATATAAATGTTAAGATTTTATTTGATTCTGGTGTGACAAATAGTTTCATTTCACCATCTGCATTAGAAAAGAGTGGGTTGGCAGCCTACGAGCACAATGACTTTAAACAAGTTGAGATGGCTTCGGGGGAAAAACAAGCAGTAGGACCTAGTGTTGATAATTGTATAATAAACCTGGGAGTGTGTAATACCAGGTTGAAGGTATACATCATTGCTCTCGGGGAGTACAACCTAATCATTGGAATGGATTGGTTAGAAGCTCATTGAGATTTAGTAGATTGTTTCGCAAAAAGGGTGCTCTGTGTAGACGATGAAGGAAGGCCAGTAGAGATCCAGGGTGTACGGAGAGAAGTGTCATTACGCTTTATCTCAAATATGAAGGTTAAGCGATGCTTGAGGCAAGGATKTCAACTTTATGTAGTGGAAGTAGTGAACAAAAGGAAGGGAACCTCATTGGATCAGTACCCAATATTGTCAGAATTTAAGGATGTTTTTCCGAACGAGTTACCAGGATTACCTCCTGAGAGGGAGCTTGATTTTAMTATTGAGMTAAAACCTGGTGCATAGCCAATTTCCAAAACTCCATATTGGATCACAGCGCCAGAACTTTGTGAATTGCAAATGCAGTTAAAAGAGTTACTAGACTTAGGGATAATAAGGCCCAATGTTTCACCTTGGGGTGCACCAGTAATTTTTGTAAAGAAGAAGGATGGAACCTTATGACTGTGTATAGACTACAGGGACTTGAATCATGCTATAGTGAAAAATAGGTACCCAATGCCACAAATAGATGACCTCTTCGGTTAGATGAAAGGATCAACGGTATTCTCAATGATCAATTTGCGATCAGGGTATCATCAGTTAAGGATTAAGGAGGGTGATATCCCAAAACTGACTTTCGAACTCGGTTTGGACATTATGAGCTTGTCGTAGTACCTTTTGGATTGACCAATGCACCAACAATATTCATGAGCCTCATGAACGGCATATTCCGGAAGTACTTAGATCGATTTGTACAAGTCTTTCTAGATGACATCCTCATTTATTCCAAGAACGAAAGAGAACATGAGGAACACTTACGAGTAGTGTTGTCCTGCCTTAGAAAGAACAAATTGTATGGGAAGTTTTCGAAGTGTTCCTTCTTCTAGAAAGAAATTCATTATTTAGGTCATATCATTTTCGGCGAAGGAATCTCTATGGACCTAGAAAAGGTAAAGGCCATTATGGAGTGGCCAGTGCCGAAAAATGCCCATGAGGTTAGAAGCTTCATGGGGCTAGCAGGTTATTATCGGAGATTTGTTGAGGGGTTCTCCAAAATAGTGAAACCCATCACCACTTTGCAGCGCAAGGTGGTCAGGTATGAATGGACTGAAGAATGTGATAGTGCATTCATTGAGCTTAAGAGGTTACTAACTAGTGCACCAATTCTACGAGTGTTGGATATGGAAAAGGACTTCACAGTATGCACGGATGCCTCGAAGCAAGGGTTGGGGACCGTCCTAATGCAATATGGAGGAGTGATAGCTTATGCATCAAGGAACTTGAAGAAACACGAAGAGATATATGCGACTCATGATTTAGAGTTGGCAACTGCAATGCTAGCTGTGAAACTTTGGAGGCACTATCTTGTGGGGCGAAACTTTGAGCTCAAAATGGACCATCAAAGTTTAAAAAATCTTTTCATTTAAAGGGATCTGAATGTCAGGCAAAGGTGACGGAGTGAGTTTATGAGTGAGTACGATTTTGGTATTTCATACATCAAGGGAAAGGAAAATGTGGTTGCATATGCCTTGAGCAGGAGACCACATGTCTTCTCCTTGATACCCTTAAAAGTCAATTTGAGAGAACATGTGTTGACGCAACTCCAAGAAGATAGTTCGTATTTAAAGGTTACTTCAAACCTTCAGAGTGGGAGGAAGTTAGATCCAAAGTATGAAGGATATATTCTGGAAGCAGATGAACTATTGAGATATCAGGGAAGGATGTACATCCCTGAAAATGGGGATATTCGAAGCATCATACTAAAGGAATCCCATAGAGCACTTTATTGTGCGCATCTGGGTGTGAAGAAGATGTACACATACATGAGGAAGCTCTTCTTCTAGGTAGGCATGAAGCATTATATAGTCCATTTCGTCGCCAAGTGCCTAAAGTGTCAACAAGTGAAAGACGACCACCATCACCCGGTAGGCCTCCTACAACCACATGATGTTCCTATGTCCAAGTGGGAAGTCATCTCTATGGATTTTGTTGTGGGGTTTCCGCTCACATCTCATAGACAAAATGCCATTCTTGTGATAGTTGATAAGTTAACCAAGAGTGCTCATTTTATACCATTTAGAGACACTTACGATGTCACTGATATGGCATGTGTGTTTGTAAATGAGGTTATCCATTTTCATGGGATACCTAAGAAGATCATTTTAGATAGGGACTCCAGATTCACTTCTAGGTTTTGGACAAGTTTGCAGTCAGCATTGGGGACTCAGTTAAACTTAAGCACAACTTATCATCCTTAAATAGATGGGCAAACTGAGAGAGTAAATCAAGTCATGGAAGACATGATGAGGATGTATGTCATGGATAATCAAACCCAGTGGGAGAAGTACCTACCTTTGGTAGAGTTTGCCTAGAATAAAAGTTTTCATAGCTCCATCGGAATGCCACCCTACGAAGCTCTGTATGGAAGGCCATGCAGAACGCCATTGAGTTGGGATAGACTAGAAGACTGAGTAATAGTTGGGCTAGAATTGATTCAAGAGATGGAGGAACAGGTGATTCAGATTAGGCAGAGACTAAAGGAAGCACAGGATAGGCAGAAAATTTATGCAGATGCACACAGGACTGACCGAAGTTATGAAGTGGGAGACCAGGTTTTCATTCGTATCAGGCCTAATAAGAGTACCATACGGTTCGGGAAGGGGACAAAGTTGTCACCTCGATTTATAGGACTATTCATAATCCAAGGTAAAATTGGACCCATTGCCTATCATCTCATACTGCCACCCCACTTGCATAAAACTCATAATGTTTTTCATGTATCTGTTTTACGTCATTATGTTGCTGATGAATCACATAAATTAAATTGGAAGGAATTGCAGGTATTGGATGTGGGAACCCTCATGGTAGAACCGTTACGCATATTGGACCGTAGAGTCCAACAGCTCAGGAACTGTCTGGTAGACCAAATTGAGGTCTAATGGGACAAGTATAGTCTAGGATCTGCTACTTGGGAAGATGTTGAAACACTACGACGAGACTATCCCTCATTTTTTTGACCACCTCGAGAACATGTTTCTCGGAGGAGGGGTGTATGTAACTCCACCTTTTGACTTAGATAGCCAGGATTACCTGAGGCCTATATACTTTACTTTCTACTCACAGTGAAACTATTAAATGATACACTTAAACTTTTAAGACGTATGAACCTTTATGAATGTTTAAATGTTATTGATGATGATGGATATAGTGCGATCTACTATGTGAATGTAAATTTTATGAATGTTTAAATGTTATTGATAATGATGTATATGATGCGACATATTGTGAGAATGAAAATTTTATGAATGATTAATGCTATTAGAAGATGTTGGATATGATGCAATCTATTTGGTAAATGATAATTTTATGAATGGGTGTCAAAATTTAATTATGGATATTATGAGATCTATTTCTAACTTGAAAACATTGATGTTAAGTTGTTGGTACAAGGATACCGAATTGAAATGATGATTGTATGCAATTACATGATGATAATACATAGAAATGAATGAGTTTGTGTTACAGACTAATTTGCAGGCTATGGGCTATGAAATAGCCAGGGGATAATGATGATGAAAGTGGATGTCATGACCACTAGATGAGAAACATTATGGTGATGAGACTACCCAAAACCGAATAAACGATGAAAAAACTCCCAACAACACGGTGCCACTGTATATTCCATTATAGGGTGTGGACCTTAGTTATGATTAGGAGGGGTGGAGGCATTTCCCACCGTGTATCCTCTGAAACCTGAAGTCACGGGAGGATGGTGTTATCTCACGCTCCCCAAGATGTGTGATGATGACTGTTAGTTGCCTGCTGGGGAAGCTTGGTTGAGATAGTGACACTTTTGCTTACGGGTTCTATTTGGAGTTAGGTCAATGTAGTTGACACTCCAAGATAGTCCAGCAGAGGAAGGATAGGAATGAAGATGGAAGTAAGTTAGGGAGGAAGGATGAGTAGAAATAGTTGAGAAAGTATGGAGATTTGCCTGATGGTGAAATTTGATGTTTTCCCTTCTAAAAAGAAAATGTGTATATATGAATATTCATAATTATGTAACTAAACCACAGTTGTCTAAATAAAATTGTTGAACCAAATAATTGTAATTAAAGGATTTCTCAAAGATTTGATTAGTTTATTGTTTTTTTTCATAAAAGACTAGTCTTTTTGATTGGATTGGATGCATACATAAATTACTGAAGGGTGATAGTTATTGATTATTAGTACATGCACGAGACTTGAATGTACTAGCTACACATGCATTTCTTGTACATGTACACTAGTATGTATGAGTTTTCGTGACTACTTACTAATAGTGCCAGTTAATTGTTATGAATGTGTGAACCATGTTTCTTTTCCTTTGTACCATAAGATACCTTAACTTTGGGACGAAGTTTCTTGAAGGGTGAGTGTATGTAACAACCCTGGTTAAATAGATGCATAGAGATTATTAATTTTAATTAATTTGATAATCTGACTGTCCTAATATGTTGAGTTAAACAATAATTATTTCTTAATAATATTAATTAATTAATTAATTAATAATTAATTGTTCATACCTGTCGATGATTAATTAATTAATTAATAGACTCGTTCAATGTTTGAGTAATGAATTAAAGGGGCTTAATAATTTTAGTTTATTTAATTAAAGACTTACCTATGAAAGGGGGGGGAAGAAACATTAAATGGAGGGGATAAGATAATAAAGAAGGGAGATAAGATGATAAAGAAGGGGGATAAGATAATAAAGAAGGAGATAAGGAAATTAATGAGGGGGAGGAGAGTTAGTGAAGGGGAAGATATGATGGGGGAAGAGTCGTATGGGAGGGCATCATGAGAATAGGGGGAAGGAAGAATTATGGGAGAGGAGAGACTGTAGTTCTAGTTTTTGTATTTTCTGGTTCTGTTGTTGGGTTTTGCAGCTTTTGGTGAACCATTGCAGGGGGCAACGGGTTGCTGGGGGTTTTGGGCATGGGGTCCAGGATTCCTTTCGGTATCCTGGAGCTAGGGAGCTGGACAGGCTACTCCTAGCTGGCTGGGTGGTTAGTCGGTTTGGGCAGGGTTTGGTCAAGTAGCAAGCTGGGCAAGGCAACAGGGAGGACAACCAGACAAGCGGGAGTTTAGCATCAGAAGGAGGTATTTTAATTATGAGTTTTCTAAGTTATTTTCATGCTATGGATAAATTTTAATTTCTGTTGAATATTTATTCTTATATGATGGTGAATGAATTATTTATGCAAGAAGAAAGGAATTATATGTTTAATTGTATGAATTTTTTTGGATTTAATTAAATTAGGACCCTACAGATTTCATGCCACTTGTTGTGTTCCTTGTTACCTGAAACAAAATTTTCAAAGTAAAATAGATGGAATATAGCTACTGACAGGAAATAAAAAAAAATGAATACAAAAGGAAATATAGCTACAAAATAAAATAAACAAAACTAGAATTGGAAAATAGAAATGGAAAATAAACAAAACTAGAACTTGAAACGGTCTCCAACTTTGGCAGAGCATTTGGCTGTAATACTGGATCCAGTCTACTTTTGGGGCCTCTCTTATTCTCCTTCTGTGGTAGCTCTGTACCAATTGAAATGGTCTCCAACTTTGGCAAAGTGTTTGGTTGCGACAGGTATCCAACTTGGATAAATGGATTTATCCAAGTCGGAGACCTACATTAAAATCAAACGGTCTCCAACTTGGATAAATGGATTTATCCAAGTTGTTAAGAGCATTAAAATCAAGAGACATGTACAAAGTGCTTCTTTTTTAAGGACCATGAAAACTAGAGAAGATTAGTGGTTGATACTAGGAGGGATGAGACTAGCAACTAGTAGTTCCTACATAATCTTTTCAATTTCATTATTTTGGGTAAAAGGATCACAATATGGGAACACATTGGGTGGTGCTATATTGGGAAGCAATGGTATACTATGATTATTTTATCCACATAAGGACGTTGACTTTTAGGGATGCTCAAATACTTGTTGGTATTTTTCCAACACTAACTACAAATCTAGATGAACTAGGTGAGATGCATTATTGATGCAGACCCCCTGCCCTCGGGCTGAAATTTGCTTAGGATCTTCACTAAAACCACACCCAGGTTTAATTAAACCCTTTGTTTAAGCCACAAAGGACTTCAGGTTTCAGGATTTGGAGAGTCCCGATGTATTTCCACAACTCTTGGAAAATGTTGAAATGCGAAATGTCAACGAAGGTTGACTCCTCCAACGCGAAAAGAACATGAGTTTCAACTTTTGGGGCTTTGAGCGAATAGCTAACAGCCATTCCTCTTCCCTTACGATTCCCTAAAATCTGAAATGTCAAAATGCAGAAATGGGCTCAACGTCCCAAGGAATGCGAGATTGATGGCCTTTCGGGATTTTCCCCGAAGCTTGACCCCTCCTTTGACTTCTGTCGCACGTACTTTCTGACTGAGACTTGGGACCCACCTTTTCAATGTTTCCCTTTTCACGATTTCRGGAGTTGCATTGACCATGCAACTCTACCTCTTGAGTCTCAAAACCCTGAAACCCAATTGGTACCCAACGGCTATTGTCCCTCACCTTTTACGAATTTTTCCTTTCCCTCTTCGGGATTTCRTGAACCGGGAGTTTGAAACTCTCGATTCCAAAACCACAGCCTCCTCTACTTCCTAAAMTCYGGAAAGCCAAAATGTCGAAATCCCACACCCAAGGCACGCCGCATTTCACGACTTCATGATTTTCAATGCAAAGGGTCCCAGTTCCTTGWMATMAGAATTTTTGGTATGTTGAACCCCAAATTACCGAAATTCTAAAATTCCACACCTGATAATCCTTTTCATGACCCGGGAATTTGCATGACCGAGGATTTTGTCCTATAGTCCAAACTTCCGAATCTTGAATCCCCGAAATGATCTGACAGCTCAAACAGACCACGATCAATAGTCCACGTTGATTCTTGATATCAGGKTGGTGGGTTTGTCCAACTCCTAACCACCTTATAGCTCCTCTAGATCCTATGGTCCTCGCAACTTCGCGAGTTCTCCTTGAAGAATTCTRACCACCAGATGCACTCCTCAATGACTCTTGTCCAAAYGACTCGGTGTTCTCCCTCCTGAACTTAAYTTCTACGAGACAATTTCAATCTCCGTCTCCCTTTGAGCACTTCAAAGGTGTTTTCCTTCCTGATTTTTCACTTGTAAACTCAAGCTTCCCAAAAGGATCCCTGCTCGCACTCCTTGTGAAAAACCTTTAAATAACCTCTGGTTATTTGAGTCTCTGATCCTATGCACTCTTTGCAACAGTGGTCCTCTCAATCTTCTTTCTAGATTTATAACATCCAAAGCTTCAATTGGCCTGTGCACACCTTGCACGGCTCTGTGCTTCACCTGCACTTCAGCGGGTATGAGAACAACGGTATCTCTCCTGAGCTTTATGAGATAAAACTCAGCCCTTATCAACGCACACCTTGCAGACGTTCACTGCACTTTTTAAAGGAATTCTCAGGAAGAGAAACAATTGAAACTCATTTTTCTCCTCTCTCAAACTTCATTCATTCAACATGAAATCACACATAACACAACATTGAAACAAATGCATAAAAGAGAAACAAATCAACTATAAACATACCATTCAACAAATGTAAACAGTAAGCATCTTAACACCATGAAAATTGAGTCAAAGCTTCATATATTAACTCAAGTGCTCCTGCACATGGGTTCTTCTCTATAGCTCTCTACTACATCTCTACAGCTTATCAATTCTAAATAATTATCCCAAAAAATTTACAATGATACAAGGGTGAGGGTGTCTATATATGTTTTCCCTCCTACAGTTCTAAACTGTCTAATCTATTAAATTAAATCTACCTACTTGCATTCATTATTCATAAATGCCTTTACATTTCTACAGATGAGAGCAATGCTCAAGATCTATTTACAACATCTAGTCATAAATGTAAGTACACTTCCCTTAGCTACTATATTAATTTCCATTCATTAATTTTTCAAAACATTTCAAAATGTGCACTGGTGCTTTTCCAGCTGTCCTCCCGCCTTTATATTTCTTGCTTGGTTGGCTGCTTATGATGCTCTTCCATTATACTCCCTCGCTTAAAAAATTTCATGAACTCCTCTTCATGAGCTCTTGCATGGTCTGTCCATTCCTATGAATTGTTGCTTCATTTTCCCAAATGGCATCTTCAACTGGATGTCCCTTCCATTTGACCAAGTATTCAAAGTACTCTTTCCTCCTGGTCTTTTTGCTAACCCTTTTGTCAATTATTCTTTCCATCTGTGGCTCTACAGCTACAAGCATTTGTTTTTTCCATTGAACCTATTTTTGTTCCTCCTCTGTTCCTACTTCTTCAGCTCTGTAAGGGTACAAATACACAACATTGAATATCGATGAGATTCCGACCCCATCGGGTAATTCAATCTCATATGTGTTTTCCCCAAATTTCCTTATGACCTTACACGGTCCAATATTTTTCATCTTCAGCTTATTATACATTCCCCTTGGGAACCTGTCCTTCCTTAGATGTGCTAGAATCAGATCACCAAATTCAAATTGAAGTTCTCACCTATGTTGATCTGCTCTCTGCTTGTATTCTTGACTTGAACTCTACAATCGCTCCTTAATTTGGTTGTGAAGCTCCTTCATTCCTTCTGCAAAGTCCTCTATACTAGCACTCCTGAATTCATTTTGTTCTGAATCTTTCAATTTATAAACTCCCCTTGGCTGCATTCCATATACAATCTAGAATGGACTCTACCCTGTGCTTCCATTGAGTGAATCATTGTAAGTGAATTCTGCTTGTGGCAGAATGTGATCCCATTGACTATGGTATTCAGTCACTAAGCTTCTTAATAAATCTCCCAAGCTCTTGTTTACGACCTCTGTCTGTCCATCTGTCTGAGGATGATATGCTAAGCTAAAAGACAAACTTGTCCCTAACATCTTCCATAAGGTCCTCCAGAAATTCCCTACAAACTTGGTATCTCGATCAAACACGATACTCTTTGGCAAGCCATGAAGTCTGATGACTTCCTTGAAAAATAGGTTCGCAATATGAGTTGCATCACTAGTTTTCTAGCATGGTATGAAATGTGCCATTTTTGAAAATCTGTCGACTACCACAAAGATTGAATCATATCCTCTCTGTGTCCTTGGTAGTCCCAATACAAAATCCATGCTCACTGCGTACCATAGCCTTTCAGGTATGGTCAATGGTTGGTATAGCCCTGTATTCTGCCTTTTTCCTTTCATGTGCTAACAAATTCTGCACCTGTCCACAAATTTCTTGACATCTGCCCTCATCCCTGGCCAAAAATATGAGCCATTCAACTTTGAGAATGTCTTGCCATGACCAAAATGTCTGGCCAATCCTCCACTGTGTTTTTCCTTCAGCAGATTCTCCCTCATGGATCATTTTGGAATACATAGTTGATTTCCCCTGAACAATAATCCATCCTGGATCATGTATTCTGTCCATTAGCTTAATTCCCTGAGAATTGGATTCTCAGATGCTTCATATGCCTCCTTAAAATCTGGGTCATCCCTGTACATCTATTTGAGGTTATCAAAACCTAAAGTCTTGACTCTGAATTCTTACATAAGCAAACATTTCCTACTCAAATCATCAACAACTTTGTTAGAAGTTCCAAAAATATGCTTAATCACAAAAGTAAAATTCTGCATGAATTCAACCCATTTAGCATGTTTTTGGTTCAACTTCTCCTGTTGAGTCACAAATTGCAAAGCGTGATTATTGTTGTACAAAACAAACTCCTTGGGAACCAAATAGTGTCCCCATTTCTTCAATGCTTGTATGATGACATAGAATTCCTTGTCATACGTGGAGTACTTAACCTTCGCTTCATTCAATTTTTTTCTGAAGTACGCGACCGGCCTATCATCTTGGCTCAAGACTTCTCCAATTGTAAATCCACTAGCGTCACACCTGACCTGGAATGTCTTGCTAAAATATGGCAAAACCAAAATTGGTTGCTCAGTGATCTTCTTCTTCAGCAGATTGAAACTCTTCTCTTCTTCCTCCATCCAATGAAAAGATTTATGTCTCTTCTTCACTGTATCCATCATCGGTGCACTAATTCCACTGAAGTTTTGAATGAATTTCCTGTAGAAGCTAGCCAAACCATGGAAGCTTCGAACTTCAAACACGCTCTTCGACGATGGCNCCAATTGCAAATCCACTAGCGTCACACCTGACCTGGAATGTCTTGCTAAAATATGGCAAAACCAAAATTGGTTGCTCAGTGATCTTCTTCTTCAGCAGATTGAAACTCTTCTCTTCTTCCTCCATCCAATGAAAAGATTTATGTCTCTTCTTCACTGTATCCATCATCGGTGCGCTAATTCCACTGAAGTTTTGAATGAATTTCCTGTAGAAGCTATCCAAACCATGGAAGCTTCGAACTTCAAACACGCTCTTCGACGATGGCCAATTCTTAATCACTTTTATCTTTTCCGGATCCATTTTTAATTCATTTATAGAGATAACAAAACCCAAATAAATGAGTTATGTCCTCATAAATGACAATTTCTTCATATTAATCAGCAATTTGTCCTATTGTAATCTCCTCATTACTACAACTAAATGCTTTAAGTGTTCTTCTTCTGTTTTGCTGAAAATTAATATATCATCAAGATATACAATGGCGAATTTCCCTATGAAATCCTTTAGGACTTCCTTCATCAACCTCATGAAAGTACTATGTGCATTCGTTAAGCCAAATGGCATGACAATCATACATCCCCTCATTCATCTTGAATGTTGTCTTCCATTCATCACCTTCTCTCATTCAAATTTGATGATACCCGCTTTTCAAATCAATCTTTGAAAAAAATCTTGCTCTGCTCAAGCAATCCATCAAGTCCTCCATCCTTGGCAATGGAAATATGTATCTGATGGTAATATTATTGATCACCCTTGAGTCTGTACACATTCTCCAGCCTCCATCTTTCTTTGGGCTGAGCACTGTCAAAACAACGCATGGACTCAAGCTTTCTAGAATCAATCCTTTGTCCATTAAGTTCTAGACCTGTCTCTTAACTTCTTCATTTTCCTGTGGCGTCAATTGATATGCTACCTTGTTCATAAAATTGGCTCCAGGTATAATATCGATATGATGAATTATACTCCTGATAGGTGGCAATGAACAAGGTAGTTTGTCCACTACTATATCAGCAAACTCTCCCAGCAATTCCTGGATTTCTTTTGGTAAATCATCTATCCTCGTACTGGTCAAAACAATTTTGGGCTTCCTGACCACAATAAATTATGTGTCTTCCTTCTTCTTAACCTCATTAAGAAGTTCCTTCCCACTCATGAGAAGTACAGTGTTGCTCGTCTCTGTTTTCACCTCTTTATCCTTAATCGATAGCAACATGTGAGTCCTACCATTTTTCTCCAGGGTGTACATCTTCTTTCACCCATCATGAACTACGTTTTTGTCATATTGCCATGTTCTACCCAGCAATAGATGACAAACATCCATGGGAATGACATCACATAATATTTCATCTTTATATCCTCCTATTTTAAATTCAAATAAACACTGTTTAGTGACATTTACCTGATGTCCTTTTTTTAGCCACGAAACCCTGTACGGGCTTGGATGTACAATAGTCTCCAGCTCCATATTTTCTACCATCTCTGTAGATATGAGATTATTTGTGCTACCACTGTCCACTATGACCTTGCATACCCTATCCTTAGTTTTGCAAGCAGTCCGAAACAGACTGTTTCTTTGGGTTGGGTTTTCTGCCTTCATCTCTGGCTTCAAGAGAACTTTCCTCATCATCAAAGATCTTCCACTCTCAGCGTCTTCTGCCTCAACATTCTATTCTTGAGCTTCAACAATGTGAGTTTCACCACCATCTTTCTTCTTATATGGACACTCATAGGATTTATGTCTGATTTTTCCACAGACGAAGCATTTCACTTCACCTCCTCTGCCTCTTCCTCTTCCTCTTCCTATAGCTCAAGGAAAAGTATTTCTATCAGCATAYTGCCTTCCTTGTCAGCTTCCTCCTCTCTCAGGTTGAGTTTGAGGTTTCTTTCCCTCTTCTTTAGGTTTCTGAGTTCTATCTTGGGCAATTGTTTTGCCTCTGGCTTGACTTCTACCTCGGCCTCTTTGACCTTGCTTTCAGCTCAGCTTCTCTTCAGCTTTCAGAGCTATCTAATAAGTATCTTCTACATTTTGAATGGTCATCATGCTCATCTCATATTGAATTTCATATCGCAGACCATTCATGTACCTGGCAACCTTTTCATCATCGCTTTCCCGATGACCTTCTCTGATGTTTATCCTATAGAATTCTTCAGTGTATTCTTTTACTGACATCAACTTCTGTCTCAAATTTTGCATCCTCCAAAACAGAGTGATTTGATAATCCTTGGGTATAAATTTGGCTTTCATATTTGCAACCATTCTATCCCAGCTTTAGATTTTTTGCTTGCCCTTGCAGCGTCTGTCAGCCTGCAGTTCATCCCACCACAGTGCTGCATGCCCTTTAAGTATAGTAATGGCATGCTTGACTTTCTTATCTTCCTCGACATCCTCATAGTCAAAGTATTTGTCTAGAGCTCTAATCTAGTTTATAAGTTCTTCAACATCCAAGTTTCCTTTGTACACTGAAATGTCCATTTTTTCTCTGACACCTATCCTTGCAACAACCCTGAATAGGCATTCATTTGTAGCATCTTCAACTGCAACTTCTTCTCCTTCGTTTCCAACTTCATTTTCACTTTTAGCCTCACTGATATCCCCAGCGTCCACTGTGTGCCTCTGTGTTGTCTTCATAGCATCAAGTCTGGCACGTAACTCACACATTTCTCTTTCCACTGCTGGATTAGGAATTGGCCTATCTATTCTTCTCGGTGGCATGGCTGAAATTTTTTCTCTTTTCTCTATGCTACAGAAAGAAAAGAATTTGTTCTGTGCTCTGATACCACTTTGACGTAGACCCCCTGCCCTCGAGCTAGAATCCACTCAGGATCTTCACTAAAACTACGCCCAGGTTTAATTAAACCCTTTGTTTAAGCCACAAAGGACTTCAGGTTTTGGGATTTGGAGAGTCTCAATGTATTTCCACAGCTCTTGGAAAATGTCGAAATGTGAAATGTCAACGAAGGTTGACTCCTCCAACACAAAAAGAACATGAGTTTCGGCTTTCGGGACTTTGAGTGAACAACTAATATCTTTTCCTCTTCCCTTATGATTCCTCAAACTCTGAAATGATGGAATTCCAAAATGGGCTCAACGTCCCAAGGAATGCGAGATCGATGGCCTTTCGGGATTTTCCCCGAAGCTTGACTCCTCCTTTGACTTCTGTCGCATGTACCTTCTAACTGAGACTTGGGACCCACCTTTTTGATGTTTCCCTTTTCCCGCTTTTGGGAGTTGTGTTGACCATGAAACTCTACCTCTTGAGTCCCAAAACCCCGGAACCCAATTGGTACCCAACAACTATTGTCCCTCGACCTTTTCGAAAAATTTTCCTTTCCCTCTTTGGGATTTCGTGAACCTGGAGTTTGAAACTCTCGATTCCAAAACCACAGCCTCCTCTACTTCTCGAACTCCGAAAATATGAAATGCTGAAATCCCACACCCAAGGCACATCGCATTTCACGACTTTGGGATTTTCAATGCAAAGGGTCTCGGTTCCTTGTCATCATAATTTTTTATATGCCGAACCCCGAATTACTGAAATTTCAAAATTCCACACCTGATAATCCTTTTCGCGACCCAGGAATTTGTGTGACCAAGGATTTCGGCCTACACTCCAAACTTCCGAATCTCGAATCCCCGAAATGATCTGACGACTCAAATAGACCACGATCAACAGTCCACGTTGATTCTTGATATCAGGGTGGCAGGTTTTTCCAACTCCTAACCACCTTACAGCTCCTCTAGATCCTACAGTCCTCGTGACTTTACGAGTTCTCCTCAGAGAATTCTGACCACCAGATGCACTCCTCAATGACTCATGTCCAAACGAATCATTCTTCTCCCTCCTGAACTTAACTTCTACGAGACGATTTCAATATCTGTCTCCCTTTGATCACTTCAAAGGTGTTGTCCTTCTTGATTTTTGTCTTGTAAACTCAATCTTCCCAAAAGGATCTCTGCTCGCACTCCTTGCGGCAAACCTTTAAATAACCTCTGGTTATTTGAGTCTTCGATCCTGTGCACTCTTTGCAACAGTGGTCCTCTCAATCTTCTTTTTGGATTTATAAAATCCAAGGCTTCAATTGGCCTGTGCACACCTTGCAGAACTCTATGATTCACCTACACTTCATCTAGTATGAGAACAACGGTGTCTCTCCTAAGATTTATGAGATAAAACTCATCCCTCGTCAATGCACACCTTGCGGATGTTCATTGCACTTCTTGCAGGAATTCTCAGGAAGAGAAACAATTGAAACTCATTCTTCTCCTCTCTCAGAATTCATTCATTCAACATGAAATCACACATAACACAACATTGAAACAAATGCATAACAGAGAAACAAATCAATTGTAAACATACCATTCAACAAATGTAAACAGTAAGCATCATAACACCATGAAAATTGAGTGAAATCTTCATATATTAACTCAAGTGCTCCTGTACATGGGTTCTTCTCTATAGCTCTTTGCTACAGCTCTATAGCTTATGAATTTTGAATAATCATCCCAAAAAATTTACAATGATACAAGGGTGAGGGTGTCTATATCTGTTTTCCCTCCTACGCTTCTAAACTATCTAATCTATTAAATTAAATCTACCTACTTGCATTCATTACACATAAATGCCTTTACATTTCTACAGATGAGAGCAACGCTCAAGATCTGTTTACAACATCTAGTCATACATGTAAGTACGCTTCCCTTAGCTACTATATTAATGTCCTTTCATTAATTTTCAAAACATTTCAAAATGTGCGCTCGTGCTTTTCCAGCTATCCTCCCGCCTTTACGTTGCTTTCTTGGTTGGCTGCTTATGATGCTCTTGCATCAATTATCAAAGGATTGAATAGTATGGAATTGTGAAATAATCATAGAATAACCATGTTTAGACTCTTTTCCATATGGTGGGAGCTAATGAATTATGGATAACCTTCTTTAAGGCCTTTACACATGTAGATATTTCAACCTTTTTGGAAAATCATGTATAATTGTAGGAAATACATGGGGATGGGACCTGATGTTCTTATCCATTCAACACCCAAAATGATAGGTCGCGTGCACCCATTTAAATGGAAAACTTGTGATTTTTCAAAGAATATTCACCCATTTGAAATTCCACATTTCACAGACCACCACATTACATAGATCCCCCATCATCAATAATAATATGAAAGTGGTTAACAATATGGATATAGAAATCTATTTCTTAGGAAAATAGACAATGGATGAAATTATGAGTTCTATCCTTATCCATTAAGACAACTACCTTATGCTACTTGACATAGATGACCAAATTTAATGTTTGAGGAGAATAAATACTATTCAAAGAATGAACTGAGATTCAGGGTTCCTCACATAGTTGGCCAAGAAGAGAAATTTCCTTAGTGATGGGAGTGACTTCCTCCTAACTAACCATCAACTTCCTCATCGAAAATGTCCATAAATAATTTATACTCCTTGAATTTATGCCCTTGAGAATATTTTTCATCATTTTTTTTGAAAAATTCCATTGAATTGATGTTCCACATTTCTACCTATGTCAAATTGTGGACCTTGAGGGGTGGGGTGGGCTATTGAGGAACCACCATGTTGGGGCAGGGTTATCTAGCAAAGTTGGAGTGTGTAGATTGAGAAATATACATAAATTAGGAACGATTGGATATATGAGTGGCCTTCAAATAAGTAATGGGGTGGTTCATATCTACTTGGGTTGTGATTTCTTTCTTAAGACCAATGATAACTAATTTCTTAAAAAAATCATCAGCTAAATTTTATGTTCTAACAACCAAATTTTCAAAAGTGTCAATATAGTCTTTGACCATACTTGTTTGGCAGAATTTGGAAAGTTGGCTCAAAAACTTTGTATCTCTTATAAAGCGAGAAAATAAAGCTTTCACAAACTGTCAACATGTACTCACCACTGGAGATGTTTATTTATGCCACTACCACCACTTCTAATGTTCCCTATATAGATATAGGAAACCTATTTGGAGGTTAAATAATTCATCTATTATGGCATGCAAGGAAATATATTTCTCCAATTGGTGAAACTAATCAATCATATCCAACCCATAAAAATCATTCAAATCAACTTTAGGGATGTGAGGTTTTGGATTGTGAGAATGGTGAAAAAATGAGAAGTGATTAATGGGAGATTATTCCTCCTCAAGGTGATTACCTTTATGGCATCCTTCACCAAATACATGGTCACCCTCCTTAGGCTTACCTTTCAAATTCTCAATATGATCTTAACAAAGGACAACTTGTGTAATGAGGAGAGACATATTGGTTTCCATTTTTTTAACTAACTTAGAGATATACTAAATCAATTTCTTTAATTCATTCATTGCTAAAATGCTATGGATATTTTTCATGGGATGATTGTGTTTACCAAATAGATTATCCAAGAGTTATACCAACATGATTAATGTCTCAAGAGGAATTTGTGGAGAGGGGTCACAAGTAATGGTAGGAGTAGGTCCACACAAAATATGTTTATTGCGAGTGACACCAAGACAATTAATGCCATGCAAGGATTATTTTGAGCTAGTTCCCTAGGAATGGTGTTGGTAGGAACCAATTTGTTTTAATATAAAGAGAGTATTACTCCATTTTGAGTATTATTTCATTGATGGAATTCCTAAATTCTTGATATTGCAAATTATTTTGGAATTTATGTTATCATGCTATAGAAGTCGGGGTTTGCAAGCCCCAAGGATAGATGAGCGTAAAATTATATATTCATTTGATATACCAGAGGGTTTCCAACTATAGTAATCCATTGAATATTTCATAGCAACAACTGAGGGTAGATCATACCCTTAATCATACTACCTAATTTCATTTTCTGCAAAAGTTATCTCCTTGTGTATTGTTCTCGATGTAATATAGTAACAGGACACTAAATAATATTATGTAAGGTTGGTCTTAGTTTCACCTAGGGATATTTTGATATACCTAAAGATATGTGAAAGAAAAATCAATATACATGTGTTATCTAATGTAGTACTACTCAAAAGTCTACCAACAAAGGTTACAAGGGTGTCCAACTAGGTGACATTTGTTATACTTACTATTTGTAGTATTCCCCAATTGTATGTTTACTCACTAAATGATATATCTTTGTGTTATTTAAAGGCACATAACATGTCTCTAGACTATTTGTTTTTTTCTAAAATTGGAGTGTTTTTGCACATGAAATTTCTTTAATACAACTTGTTGTGTTCCTTGCTACCTAGAACAAAAGTTTCAAAGTAAAATAGATGGAATATACCTGCTGAAAGGAAATAAAACAATGAAGAAAAAAGGAAATATAGCTACAAAAGAAAATAAACATAACCATAATAGAAAATAACAACAGTAAGCAAATATTTATTCATATTCAGAACTAGATGTAATGTTCACTTGTCTCTTCAAGGGGGAAACATCCAACTTGGGTGAATATCCAAATACAGTAATATTCACTTGAAAACCAATTACATAGCTTATACTACTATATATATATTCTAATTAATCAAAACACTAACAACCTAGTGGACCTCCATTAAAAAGGGATACACCATTAACTAGTGGACCTTCTTTAATGAGACCACTTACATTTATTTATTTCACAGTCTACTACCCCATGGGGCCTTATTTAATAAATATGGGCCCAAATATATTAAGTAACAATATATTCCACTAACTAGGAGAGTTAGGGTGGGACTCTAACATAATGGGACTCTAACATAATGTAGTGGGGAAACAATCATTGAAAAAGATAAAGGTAGGGTAAGGATTATAGTTTTTGATGGAAATATTTTGATGTTTGAAATCACAAGGAAAAATAGTCTTGGGATGGTACTCATCTTGTCATCGGGACTCGTAATAGGAAATATAATCCAGATAAAATTGTTGGGAAATCCAATGGTGCTTCCAAAAACCTTTCAATGGCCATTGAAAATGGTAAGGAGCATGGGAGTCCAAATGAGAGGAATTTTGTTTTTTCCAAAGAAAAAGTCAAGTAATCTTATTTTAAAAAAAATTACAAATATAGATTCTTTGGGGCATTCAACGGGGCATGCAACCTTGGTTTGAACTGGAATTTTCGATGGAAGTTTACAAATACAATGTTCAAAAAGTTATCTTTGATTCCATTTTTCTAGTACTGAATTCCCAAAAATTCGAAAAAAAATTGTTTTCAAGAAATAAGATGGTACTCTTTGCCAACAACCATGTTCTTGTTATTAGTTTTGACAAATTCCAAATTTTTTTAATAAAATTGAAAAAATATGGCCAAATCCTCTTTTGAAAACATTTTTCTATTATTTTGAAAATTTTATGTCGAGGAAAAATGATGAAAAACAATGATTATGGATCATAAAATTTTATATCAAGGAAAAATGATGAAAAACAATGATTATGGATCATAAACATGCATATAAATTTCACAATTATTGTACTATAATGCTCACTAATTTGTTTTAAAATATGAATTATGTACATAAAACTCATTATGGATCATAAACATGCATATAATTGTTTTTATAAGATAGAAGGAATGCCCCAATTTAATTTAAGAAAGCAATTCATCTAATTTTTTTTGGATGACAAACTTGTAGAAGATAAAAATAATGCACTAGTTTAAGAAAGAACTTAACCTAAGTGGTTTTTGAGAACAAAATTCCTTTCTACAACATAAAAGGAAATCACATTTTAAGAAATCACTTAATTTAAAAAAAAATATGATATATTTTTTAATAATGATAATTTGTTCAAATTTATGAAATAAAAAATAATAGTATAAAGAAAGCAAGTAGCTTTTGTTAACAATAAGTTTATTCCTCTCTACACATGACAAATCTAGAGTTAAAATGAATTTAGATTAGATCTTCACACACACATACCATGTGTCAAGTCGATGTTGAATATTGAAATAATTACACATCTTCCTCAAACTAAGTACCACACTATTAAAATCTTTTAACCATAAGAAATATTTTACCTTCCATATATATATATATATATATATATAAAAGGTAATATTTTATTATACATTAACTCTTATTTAAATATGTGAAATCCTAATTTAAAAGAGAAATTAAAATAAAATGAAATGAAAAGTTGATTTTTTAAGTTTTAAAGGAAGTGCACTCATTATATCTTAGAGATACAATATCTAAATTGCTTGTAGATTAATTGAGTGGATGTGCAAACACAAATAAAAATATTTAATGTATATGAAGGTAAAAGATTTGATAAATATATTTAATATAAAAAATATAGTAAATTTTGATAAGTATACTTAATATAAAATTACTATATAAAAATAAAAATAAAAATTTATATATAAATAGAAATATTATAAATTTTATATTCACATTTTAAAAAATTGTTAAAAATGATAAAAAAAAATAGATACTTGGGATGACTCCCTCTAATGGGAAGTGTTGAATCGTTCACGATGGGATGATATAACTCGGATGAAACAAGAGGAATCTGGCGAGTCATAATTCTTGCCATACTGAGCAGGAGCAGTAGTTGAAGCTCGTATCAACAATGGATATGTTTGGTCCGATGCCTTCTACATTAACCTCGAACTGGAATATGAAATAGTAATGTGAAAACTTTAATATAGCGGTTAAAGTGGTGTTTAAGTGGACTTTCAAATTTAGAGGTTTTTTTTTTTTAGATTTAGGGGTCTTTCTATGCCATGCTATGCCTTTCCTTGTCGTGCCATGCCATTCCATAATATAGTGGTTAATGTGGTGTTTAAGTGGACTTCAAAATGTGAAAAGATTTAATATAGCAGTTAATGTGTTTTAGGGGTCTTGCCAATGTCATTTCTTTGCATTCCATGTCATGCTATGCCATGCCTTTTCATGCCACGCCATTCGATAATATAGATGTTAACGTGGTGTTTAAGTGGACTTAAAAATTTAGAGGTTTTTCTTATTTTTTTCTAGGGGTTAAATTCGGCAAATGGGCTAATTTTCTTTGGCTTTTCTAAAAAAAGAAGATTGGCCAATTTCCATTTTCTCTAAAAACTATTCGCCCAAACATTTTACATTTTCCATATTAAGGAATAGTAAGATTAGCCCATGTTTGTACATTTTAATATAAATTTTCATCCTTAAAATCATCCTTGTTCATCATCAAGTTCTATTTAACCATTTTGTGATAATCCCCTTTCTTCTATTAAAACACCCATCAATGCTCAATCAAATCTAAGAGCAAGTGCACTGTTCTTGATTTAGTGGGAGAAGTCAACCAATCATAGCCATTAGTGGAGGGTTAACTCCTCTTTCCATACATTATCACCAATAAGATTTTTGTATTACATTGGACATTGATATAATTACAACTTGATAACACTATGAACCTTTTATCCTCTTAAATAATCTACCTCCATTTAAGCTTGAATCCCCTCAAGGGCTCCAAATTTGGCCAGTCTTTGTAAAGCTTAGCATATGTTGAAATGGGGGTTGATATATGACATTACTCTTTCCCATTTTTCCAATATCCATATTATAGTAGAAGATACCCATGATGCTTAGAACATATGATATATTTGTTGATGGCCATTAAGTCGAACAATCTTTGTTTAAGGCATAAGGCCCTTGTTTTCCTCCCCCAACCATCTTAGGGGTCTTGAGACTCATTCRTATTATGAAAAACATACTAATAGTGCCCTTTTTCATAGCCACAAATTTTTTTCATGGCCAATGAAATGCAAAATCTTCATTTATGGCCYGAGGCCCTTGTTTTCRTCCTGCAATAGTGGTRTAGRCCTTGACTCCCATACGTATCATGAAAAAACTCCTAATGGTGTCCAAAACTCTCYCAGAGGCCAAAGATCCCTCAGAAAGTATCGATGTGGGTGTTTGAGTCCTAGGAGCTCAAGAAGCTTCATTTTGGGGCTAAGTTACCTATTTTCCTCCCCTAGCCATGGCATAGGCTCTAAGACCCATTTTTATTGTGTAAGATGCACTAATGAAACCAAAGATCTGCCTAGACCAAACATCTCCTACAGAGGTCATATGTCATTATTTGAGGAAAAATACATGAATCTTGATGTTGAGAAGATTCAAATATAGTATTAGAAGCTTATGTTACTTCCCTTACCATGATCAAGGCCTCAATTTCATTAAATGGTGTGCAAAACCTCCTAATGGAATTGCGGTCTAGCCCAAAGGCCTCCAAACCCAAATGTGGTGCTCAAAATCTTCAAACGATGCCCATATCCCATCCAAACGATGCTCTGGGGATGAAATTTGTTGTTCTGAAAAATACTGGAGACTCTGATGATCAGTTTTAATTTGGAACCATTGTCTCAATAGATAAGGATGTTAGAGATCCACAACATGTAGAATAACTAACATTTCATTTTCATAAATGGATTGGCCCAAATGTATTTCTGAAATTTGTTTGATAGTGAATGTCAAAGGCCTACCATATTGCATGAGGACAACCCTAACTCCTTTCCCCAAAGCATCACACTCCGGTACGAAAGTATTTTTGAAGTTTGGAAGTGCCAGGACATGGGTAGATCACATAGCATATTTCAAGGCTTGGAACAATTGATAAAAAAATGAGAGTCCAAGTGAAAGGATTATTTTTAAGGGGACAAGTAAGAGGATCTGCAGTTTTTCCATAATTATGAACAAAATTATGATAATAGCCAAT
Source organism: Picea mariana (assembly GCA_032191745.1). NCBI lineage: Eukaryota > Viridiplantae > Streptophyta > Pinopsida > Pinales > Pinaceae > Picea > Picea mariana. The sequence goes on along the minus strand of JASDQU010370626.1, from coordinate 29,279 downwards.
TAAACCCAGAAAACAACACAATCTATTAATAGTTTTAGGGTGAGGCCAATCCTTCATAGCTTTAATTTCTTCGTATCCACCCGAACACCATCCTTGCCAACAATATGACCGAGGTACTCCACTTCTAAGGCTCCAAAGGAACATTTAGATTCTTTGAGGAAAAGTTGGTGCTCAAAGAGTAGATTGAGAACTTGATCCACATGGGAGAGATGGGATGTCCAAGTTTTACTATAGATGAGAATATCATCAAAGTAAACTAAGACAAAATGATGGAGGAAAGGATGGAAGACATGATTCATAAGACTCTTAAAAGTGGACAGAGCATTACATAGGCTAAAGGGAATTACCAAGAACTCATAGTGACCCTCATGAGTTTGAAATGTAGTCTTGGGAATGTCTTCTTCCTTCATACGGATCTGGTGGGAGCCAAAACGTAGATCAAGTTTGGTGAAGTACTGAGCACCAATCAATTCTTTAAAGAGGTCATCAATGAAAGGAATGGGGAATTTGTCTTTAATTGTGAGTTTGTTGAGGGTGCAAAAATCAGGACACATTCACCAAGTACCTTCTTTCTGGAATACCATGACCACAGGGGAAACACCCACTTCTAGGAATTCATGAAAAATTTTGTCAATTTCATTCTTATGGGATAAGGGATGATGATAAGGGAGAACATTGGAAGGAAGACTACCCGGTATGAGAGGAATGGAATGATCATGGATTCCACAGGAAGGGGGAAGTTCCTTGAGAGTGGTAAAAACAACTTGGTGTCAGGAGATGATAGATTGGAGGTTGACATGTATAGAAGGTGTCCCAATAGCTTAAATGGACTGGAGTTGAGAAATAATTCTAGAATGACCCTTTTTGAGGAGATTTTCCATTCGATGGGAACTAATCATGTCAGGGGAGAATGTTTTGATTATTTGGAACTTATACTATTGTCCCTCCTGCTGGAATTGCATGGTTAAATCATTAAAATCCATGACAATGGGGCCGAGAGTGCATAACTATTCGACACCGAGAAAAATGTCACAACCACCCATGTATATTGAAAACATATCAGATTTCAGGTGATACTGACCAATTTGGGGTTCCTTACTTTCACAACATACCCCACGTTTCATATATCTCCATTGGTAATCATGATTTGAAAATTATTAATGACACAAATGTAGCAGTTGAATTTTTGGGCAATGCGGTGATGAATAAAATTATGGGTGCTACCACTGTCGACAAGGATGATGGATTTCCGATTCTTAATGTAACCAATTAGCTTGTGGCTCCGAGGAGCATATAATCCAGTGAGGGAATTAAGTTAAATCATTGGTTCAAATTCTGGTGGATTTCAGTGTGAGGTCATATTAGATGGTTGTGGTAGCTCATCCATAGGTGAAATAATGGCTTATTCTTTAGAAAATTCCTCAATCATGGTCATAAAAATATTTTGTTCCTTACACTTGTGCTTGGGAATATATTTTTCATCACAATTAAAACAAAGATCCTTGATTTGGCATTCATCCATTTCATCCTAGGTTAATTTCGGGATCTTGGCGGGAGTTGCAGGAGGGGAGAGATTGGTGGGTTTAGGGAGAGGAAGAAAGGAAAATTTTTGAGTCTAGGAGGAGACAATCTGTTGTGCTTCCTTGGCTCATTGAGTATCTTCCAACCAAGTCTAGGGGTGTGCCATGAGAACATGGGAACAAATTTTATATTTTAGGCCACTAATAAAGCACTCCCTGAAGAATGCATCTGACATGCACTATGTTTTCAAATACAAGTGCTCAAATGTCATAATAAAGTCTTCCACTATCCCAAACTACTTCAACTTGGTCAAATAGCCTAAATGGTGGTTGTCGAAGTCAAAGGGGTCGTAAATATCTGCAACAAATTGTGTCCAAGCAACATACCATTGGTCAACGGGGTCATAAGAGCAAGTGCATTTCTCTTGATTTAGTGGGAGAAGTCAACCAATCATAGCCATTACTGGAGGGTTAAATCCTCCTTCCACACATTATCACTAATAATATTTTTGAATTACATTTGCAAGGACATTGATATAATTACAACTTGATAACACTATGAACCTTTTATCCTCTTAAATAATCTACCTCCATTTAAGCTTAAATCCCCTAAAGGGCTCCAAATTTGGCCAGTCTTTGTAAAGCTTAGCAGATATTGAAATGGGGGTTGATATATGACATTATTCTTTCCCATTTGTCCAATGTCCATATTATAGTAGAAGATACCCCTAATGCTTAGTACATATGATAGCTTTGTTCATGGCCATTAAGCCTAATGTCCTTTGTTTAAGGCGTAAGGCCCTTGTTTTCCTCCCCCAACCATGGTAGGGGTCTTGAGACTCATTCTTATTATGAAAAACATACTAATAGTGCACTTATTCATAGCCACAAAAATTTTTCATGGCCAATGAACATGAGAAATTTTCATTTATGTTCTGAGGCCCTTGTTTTCGTCCTGCAATAGTGGTATAGGCCTTGACTCCCATACGTATCATGAAAAAACTCCTAATGGTGTCCACAACTCTCCCATAGGCCAAAGATCCCTCAGAAAGTATCAATGTGGGTGTTTGAGTCCTAGGAGCTCAAGAAGCTTCATTTTGGGGCTAAGTTACCTCTTTTCCTCTCCTAGCCATGGTATAGGCTCTAAGAACCATTTTTATTACGTAAGACACACTAGCGAAACCAAATATCACCCTAGACCAAACATCTCCTACAGAGGTCATATGTCATTATTTGAAGAAAACTAAATGAATCTTGATGTTGAGAAGATTCAAATAGAGTATTAGCAAGTTATGTTCCTTCCATAACCATGATCAAGGTCTCAACTTCATTAAATGGTGTGAAAAACCTCATAATGGAATTGCGGTCTAGCCCAAAGGCCTCCAGACCCAAGTGTGGTGCTCAAAATCCACGAACGGTGCCCATATCCCACCCAAATGCTAGGGATCCCTTAGAAAAAGATCTTTTTGGTAGTTTGGGGCCTTGTTCTTGGCCATCAGGTTTGATAATATTTTTTTAGAAACTAACTCCCTTTTTTTCCACACCCTAACATGGTAGGAATCTTGAGATCCATTCTCATTATGAAAAATATAGTAATAAGGCCCATATTCTTAATTAGAGGAATTATTTATGTCCGTTGATAATGATAAATATATTTTTATCGTTTGAGGCTCTGACTCTAATGTGAGTTGGAAAAAAAATTCTAATGGTTGCCATATCCCACCTAGAGGCCGTATATCACCTAGAAAGGATTTATGTGGTGTTTCTAGCCCTTGTTCATGGCCATGCGATTTAGAAGTTTCGAGGCCTTGTTCATGGCCATGAGCTTGGGAAGGTTCAAGGCCTTGTTCATGAACATGAGAGGGTCTAAGGGGGGTTTTATGCCTAAATCATTGTAAGGTACCAGATCTATTATAATAGCTGAAAACAAAAATACTATAGAGAATAACAAAGGAACAACACAATATATTAAACCACATCACCAAAATAATACCTTTATCGATCGGAAACACTGTTCACTTACCTCTTTGAGGGGGAAACCTCTAGTAGAGAATTTCTCTATTACAATAATTCTCAATAAAAAACTTCTCATACCCTCAAATCCTATTTATAATAAATATATCTACCCAAAAGAATAGTCTAAAGGAAGATCCTTCTAAAATCAGAAGATTCTATTAGGTCTTCTTACATTTCACTTATTCTTCCTTATTAATAGGCCTTATTAATATCTTCCTTTATTACATGGAAAATATATTATTCTCCCTACATGAGGGGTTAGGGAGGTTAGGTCCCTAACATGCCCC
>JASDQU010370625.1:75429-86401 GCA_032191745.1 Picea mariana | reverse complement strand
TAGCTTAAAGCACAGATCGCAAAGAATCAGATTAAAAAATCACACAATAGCAATTGTAAAAACAATGACTCTCACACTTCTCTAAAAGCCATAAAAAAAAACTATTTTTTTATTTTTCAAACAATATTTTAAATGAGAAAAAGTAAGCTAAGGGTAAAAGTAATCCTAAGCTACTGACTGTTCAAACAGAGATTCAAACACCTGAGAGGAATACTTCTTATCAGAGGAGGGGATGACTGCCCCACCGTGAACAAAAAGTAGCATGTACAAGCACACGACTGTCACTCAAACAACACACGTGCGAACGCATGATGAACAACAACAGAGGGCATGTACACACGGGCTGACCTTGTACAGGCCACGTGTATATATAAACTCAAAGGAAAAATAAGAAAACAGACAGACCGGACTAAGAAGAGACCTCTGGTATTGATAACCAGGATCCCTTGAAGGCTTGGATACTCTTTCTAACAGAAAAACAAATAATGCAAGGAAAAATAATAAGGAAAAAACAATCTGAGATAGGACTATTAGCAAACAAGACTCAGACAGAATTTCAGAAAACCCCTTGAGAATGTGTGATTCTGATAGGGAAGAGGAGGACTGCCTCTGACATTCTCTAAAATCCTACACGCTACTACTACCTCTACATCTAGCGTTCACATGCGGGCTGCAAGAGGATAGGGCACGGGTACACGCGTGCAGGCCTTGTGCAGGCCATGTGTACCTCTGTGGGTCTCGAAAAACACAGCCAAGCAAAAATCAGGGAAAGATGGTATGGAAAACCAGACTCCTTGCTAGCTCAGACTTTACAGAAATGAAAAGAAAAGACATGCAAGAAAAACTAGTCTTTAAACTACCCAAAAACTAAATAAAATTCCAAGAACCCTAAAGAGTTATCTCCCTAGTACGGTCACCAATTCTATTGTTGGGAAAAACACCCTACGGACTAGCAAATAGAGTTCATACTTTGCATGTAGATATGATTGAATAGAAATCACTTTCTACCTTCATCCCTAGATTTAAATCCCCTTTTCTTAGTCAATTCATGGAAAGATCAACCTACCTCGTTACCGACGTTTTATGTCGATCCTCCATTGTGCTTGATTACTTGTTCGCAATGCTCGTTCCAAAGTTGATCTGCATTCAATACAAGCAACAACTATGTATGCATGCTACTAATATACTAACAGGTTAGAAATCAAACATAAACTAATCAATATCATAAACAGTTCATGAATTGGGACGGGAAAAGCATTCTCTTTATTACTTAAAATGATTCAACTTACAAAAGTTGAGACCAGCCACCACTCCTTGAACCTGATCCTGGGCTCCTCTTCTTCTATCCTTCAACTGCTTTTCTTCAAATCTCCTTTAGCATTAGGAAAGGCTAAAGGGTTGGGACAATGGAATACATAAATGGGCAGAGTTTCTTTGCTATATTTTTCCTCCTCCAAATGGTACCCCTAACCCTACTTTTATAGGCTAGAAGGAGCTAGGTATTTGGACGAACCCTCGGCCATGCATGGCCGGGAGTTTCAGTTAACTCACCCATAGATATTTTTTTCATCGACAACTTTCCTTTTTTCATGCTTTAGTAGGTACACGCGTGCTGTTTTGAGCCAGCCATTGTGTACACACGTGCAGTAATAGGTTAGGGCGTGTGGGCCTTTACATAAGAGGATTTTCAAAGAGTTGTTCAGCAGTGTTTTTGGCAAAGAAAGGATATGAGTTGGCATGATGCCAGGTAAGCATGTGTGGTGCAATTTAGGGCTATAACAACCCCCTTTCCAAAGTGCAATGCTAGAAGAGGAACAACAACTATCTCATTATGAAGTCGAAGAAGCAGATGACATAAAAAATTTTGGTGACGAAAATGATTCCTCCTTTTTGAAACAAGTAGATTATGAAGAATCCTAGATGGATCAAGAGATTCATGAGGCAAGTATTGAAGAATCTGTCTATCAAACATATGATCAGCAAGGTTATAATTTAAGATCTAAAAATGTTGCCCCTAAACCATTGCTCACTGCTCCTGTGAATAAGAAAGAAGTTGCTACCAAGCAACCTGCTGCTCCTGTAAAGAAGACCCCTATTTCTATAAAACAGTAGCAAAAGCAATCTCACCCCCAAGTCAAGGAGAAATCTATCCTCAGATCTCCTTCTAATGAGGTAAAAACTTCTAGCAAATCATCATACTCTTTCAATTTCAAATCAGAAATTCAGAAAGTAAAAATACCTATGCCATTGACCAAGCTTATGAAGAATGACATTTTCAATTCTACCATCCTAAAGTCCCTTGAACCAAAGACCTCTTCATCTACTTATTTTGTAAACTTACAAGATGACAAGCCAATAGTAACTATAGGGCCTATGATAGAAGATCGAGATGACTCTTGTCCACCTTTCTATATATCCCTAAATGTTCATGATAAGATCCTTCACAATTGCTTGCTTGATTCAGGAGCATCACATAATCTTATGCCCAAAGAAGTGATGGACGAGCTTGGGCTTGAGGTCACCAAACCATATCATGATCTCTTCTCTTTTGACTCTAGGAAAGTCAGATGCCTTGGCCTCATAAAAGACCTTGTTATAAACCTTTCCCAATTGCCAATGAGAAGCATGGTAATGGATGTCGTGATTGCTAATATCCCAGCCAAGTTTGGACTCCTCTTGTCACGTCCATGGAGGAAAAGGTTATGGGTTACCTTGTAGATGGATCTTTCATATGTTACAATCCTGGTGTTTGGAGGAGCGCTAAAAAGAATTTACAAAGAGAATCAACTTTCCTACATCATCAGTGATGCAAAAAATTCTATAAATCATCCTATTTATGTTGTATACACAGACTATGGCTCATGTATTCTTCAAATAGATGATTCTGAGTCAGCTCCTTTGCATCTTGTGAATCCCACTGAACAAGAAATTGATGAAAAGGGTGTTCCAGTTTGGACCATGTATTTTGATGGTGCCAGTACCAAAGATTCAGCAGGTGCAGGGGAAGTTTTGATTTCTCCTTTGGAAGAGGCTATGCATTTGTCTTTTAAGCTTGATTTCAAAACTACTAACAATATAGCAGAGTATGAGGCTTTGATATTGGGCTTAAACATAGCCAAGGAGATGGGGATTAAAATATTAAAGGTGTTCAAAGATTCGGATCTCATCATACAACAAGTAAACAGTACTTTCCAAGCAAAGCATGTCAGATTGAAATCCTACAGGGATGAGGTATGGAAAATTAGAGATTCTTTTTCCATTTTTGACATTTCTTATATACCCAAAGATATGAATCATCTTGTGGATTCCCTTGCTGTTTCAGCCAGCATGTTTATTCCTCCCATGCCTTCCAAGCTCAATTATGAAATCCAAGTCAAATATAGACCATCTTTTCCCAACAATATTAAATACTGGAAAGTTTTTGAAGATGATGATGAACTTAATAGATTTATCCAGGTGGTAGATGAATTTTCTAATATGCATGTCGACCAGCAAAATCTAAATGTAGAGGAATCCCAGAAGCCTAAGCTAAAACAAAAATTGGGTCAGCATGATATTGTTCAACTGGCTAACAATTATATACCTCAGGGTTTGGTACCTCTTGAAAATATATTTGATCATAACGATGTCCCCTACAAGCCAACTAAGAAGGAGAAAGAGCCTTTAGTTCATGAGAACAACATAGGAAGCGAAATCCAGCCTAAATTCATAAATCTGTCCTCTGAATTGACTGTTGATCAGAAGTCTGAATATTGCAACATTTTCAAAGAATTCTCTGATGTTTTCACTTGGAAATATAGTGATCTATAAACTTATTACCCTGAGATCATTCAAAATAAGATCCCACTTGAAAAGGAAACCATCCCTTTCAAACAAAAGCTCAGACCTATCAGTCCTCTTCTTTTGCCTATAATTGAAAGAGAAATCAAAAAGCTTCTTGATGCTAAGATCATAATCCCTTTAAGATACTCTAAATGGATTGCAAATCTAGTAATAGTGAGAAAGAAAAATGGTGAGGTTAGGTTATGTGTGGACTTTAGAAACCTAAACAGATGCTCAAAGAAAGATAACTATCCCCTACCTAAGATGGAACATTTGCTGCAAAGAATTTCAGGAGCTACTGTTATGTCTTTCCTAGATGGTTTTTCTGGCTATAACCAGATTTCTGTCCATCCTGATGACCAAGAGAAGACTTATTTTACTACTCCTTGGGGTACCTTCATGTACACCAAAATTCCATTTGGATTAATGAATGCTAGGGACACTTTTCAAAGGGCCATGGACATAGCTTTCGTGGGTGAGAAGGATAATTTTGTCCTCATCTATATTGATGACATCACAGTTTATTCTAGAAGTCATGAAGAGAATCTAAAGCATTTAAAAAGATTTTTTCTGAAGTGCAGGCAGTTCAGAATTTCATTGAATCCCAAAAAGTCCCATTTTTCTCTCAGGAAAGGCAAGCTCCTAGGCCACATTGTCTTAGCAGAAGGCGTGAAAATTGATCCAGCTCAGGTGGAATCAATTCAGAGGCTATCCTTACCAAGGTCAAAAAAGGATATTCAATCGCTACTCGGTAAGATTAATTTCGTTAGAAGATTTGTTCCAAATTTTGTCGAGCTAGTAAAACACATAACATGTATGTTGAAAAAGGGGTCTGATATAAAATGGACAGACAACGCAAGGAATTCATTTCAGGATATCAAACAGGCTATCATGGAATCCCCGACTCTAATCAGTCCGGATTACAAAAAGAGTTTCTACATTTTTTCCATCGCTTCTTATGACACGGTGGCAACAGTCTTGTTACAGAAAGATGATGACAGTATGGATCACCTAATTGCCTTCTTCAGGAAAAAACTCAGAGATGTTGAACTAAGGTATGATCCTATTGAAAAACAAGCCTATGCTCTCATAAAATCTTTAAAATCTTTCAGAATTTATATCCTCCATTCAAAAGTCATTGCATATGTTCCTTCACCCTCCGTGATAGATGTTTTGACTCAGCCTGATATTGATGGAAAGAGAGATAAATGGATCGAAAAGTTAATCGAGTTCGACATAGAAGTGAAGAACACCAAATTGGTAAAAGGCCAAGGCCTTTCTAAGCTTTTAACGGAGGAAAACCATGAGCTGCTGGACATAAATTTCATAGGTGAAAATTCAACAAGTTTGCAGACAGAGGTGGCAGTAGAAGGAAAACATAACAATCAACAAGTGGCGGAACATTTGTCTTCTTGTGAATGGTACTCAGGTATTATACATTTTTTACAAAACCTAGAGGTTCCTCCTAAAATCAGCATGACTCAAGCCCGAGCCCTTAAGCTCAAAGACATCAAATTTTGCATTTACAATAATCTATTATATTGGAAAGACACTGTTGGTTTACTACTCAGATGTTTAGACAAAGAAGAGTCAGTGGAAGTTATACATCAGTTTCATTCAAGTGTTTGTGGAGGTCATCATTACTGGAAGACCATAATTCATAAAATTATAAGGGTTGGGTACTATTGACCTTTTCTTTTCTTGGATGTGTGTGCCTTCGTCAAAGCTTGTGATAAATGTCAAAGATTCACAGGAAAAAAATAGCTAAAATCTCTGCCAATAAGACCTATAGTAGTGAATGGCCCTTTTCAGTAGTGGGGTTTAGATTTTATAGGCAAGATAAATCCTTCATCTAGTGGTCAACATAAGTGGATCTTAGTAGCCACTGATTATTTTACAAAATGGATAGAGGTAGTTCCCACAAGGAATGCCACTCATCAGGTTGTCATGAAATTTATTTATGAAAACATCTTGAGTAGATTCGATTGCCCCAAAAGGCTGGTAACATATAATGAAACAGCCTTCAAAGCCGATGCATTGGTCGACATGTGTGAATCAATGGGCATCCAATTGGTAAATTCAACCCCCTACTACCCTCAAGGTAATGGCCTGGCCAAATCATCCAATAAGAGCTTAATCAGAATCATCAGAAAGTTGTTAGAGGAGAACAAAAAGAATTGGGATTCTAAATTAAAATTTTCTCTATGGGAAGACAGAGTAACTATAAAAAAGTCCATAGGAACCTATCCATTCAAATTGTTCTATGGGATTGATGCCATTTTTCCTGTTCAGTTAATTTTTCCAGTGGCTAGATTTTTTCAGGAAGAGCAAACTGAGTCAAATGATATGGTAAGAAGAATGCTCAATTTGGTAGAACTGTAGCAGGTCCGTGAATAGTTAGTGGACAAATCAGAGGCTCATCAAAATAGGATCAAGGATACTTTTGATAGGAAGGCAAAGGTAGACAATTTTCAAGTTGGCGATTGGGTTCTGAAATGGGATTCCCTCAGACAGGATAAAGGTAAACATAACAAGTTTGATTCTTTGTGGACCAGCCCTTTCATGATAACTCAAGTACAGCACAACAACACATTCATTCTGCAAATTCTGGGAGGTGAAGAAATGTTCGGTGGCCCAGTCAACGGGCGATTTCTGAAACTCTATTTTGTCTAAGGCTGTGAAGCCTGGTCATTGTAATTTTATTTTTAGTCTTTATTTTTACAGAATAACTCCATGCCCAATGGAAACACTAGTAGATAATTTTAAGTTTTCTTTTTTCAAGAAAGGCATTGGTTCTATGGTTCTTGAAACCTCACAGGGAGGCGTTCATCTCCAATAGGAGCCAGTGTTATCTCCTCAAATAAATTGATGGAGATTTTTCTTTTTAGGTGATAGATTGTGGTCCAAAAAATTTATTTCTAAATTTCTTTAAGTATGTTAGAGAGTCTATTTTCTGTAAATAAATTTGGAAAGAACTTTTGATTTGGTTTTGTCAAGAAAAAGAGAGAATCTCAGGTTTCGGTGGCTTAGGCGAGCCTAAAAAGTGCTCATTAACCACAGAAAGCCTTCATTCTCAGTATTTAAGGGGAAAAAGAAAAATCCCAGTTAACCACCGAAAAGATTTCCACGGGAAAAATGAAAAGGATCATTTTGAAGATCATTTTGAAGATTTCCACTCTACAAGATCTGAAGATCATGAAATGTGGGATTGACCTCATTTTGAGGATCATTCCTTATCTTTTGCAAGTTAGTTTTGACTTTCTGTTTTAGGCATATCTGATCCATTAATTCAGGATCTAGATACTGTGTTGTAAAATCTATAAAGATGAAAACAGAAGATGAACAAAAGGTTTGATTTTGAGTTCTATATTCTACTATTTTGTATAAAAGAGATTTTCTTTAATATATCAGCCTACAAGCTTCTTTCATTTATTATTTACAGACCCTCCTTCATATTTGTCTATGTATATGAGTGGAATTCGTTATTTTGTCTCTGTTTAATGGTCATATGGTAACTGTCATCTTACTTTTTATTGTTAAGAAAGAATCATAAGCATCTTTGGCTAGTTTGTTGACCCATCATATGTGTGGTTTAGGTATGTTTTGGTTAACCGATTGGTTTTCTTATCCATTTGTTATACAAATCTATCTGACAAATAGCTCTTGAAGGCCTTGTATTGCATGAATATAGTTAGACTGTATTGAAAATATAATCTAGAGGTTAAGATAATCATCTTGATCCAAACCCACACCTATTATTGAGAAAATAGTTTCCAAAAAGATTAAGTTACTAGGCATCTCTGACTTACAGCCTAGGAGAGTTTCCTGGAGTGATAACACCAAAAATACTGGGACATTTTTCCCTAGTCATACACAGAGATGCATGACCTTGATCCCTCTATTTTCGAACATCGTATAGACACATGGCCTGATATCACACCTGTACGAAAAAAGAAACATCCACTACACCCATCAAAATTAGTGGTCATCAAAGCCAATATTTACAAATTACAAGTTGCAGGGTTCATATACCCCATCGCATATATGTCATGGGTCTCCAACCCCATCCCTGTCAAAAAAAAATAGGGCACTATCCATGTTTGTACGGACTTTCGCGATCTCAATCATGTCTGTCCCAAAGACAAATTTCCAAAGCCCTTTATCGACCAAATTATCGATTATTGTGTTGGCCACGAGGCTTTGTCCTTCATGGACGATTTCTCTGGCTACAACCAAATTTAGATTCACCCAGCCGATCAATACAAAACGACATTCACTACCCCCTGGGGTACTTTTTCATATTGTGTCATGCCTTTCAGCCTTAAGAAAGTCGGTGCAACATTCCAATGGGCCATGACGTACATTTTTCATGATCTGGCTCATATCATCCTCACATAATTGGATGACTTCACCGCTTGATCCAAGAAACGCACTCAACACCTCGATGATTTACGGATCATCTTCCAAAGGTGTTGTCAAAACAATATCCTCTTGATCCCCATCAAGTGTGTATTATGTGTCACTGTTGGACGCCTCCTTGGGTTCTTCGTTTCCCAATGCAGCATCACCGTGGACCCCCTCAAGGTCCAATCCATCACACAAATTACCCCCCCCCCCTCGGCATTTATACGAGATGCAAAGCTTACAAGGCAAAGATAACTTTTTGTGATGCTTTTTCCCCGATTATGCCACTCGTGAACATGGTTTCCTTCACCTCTTACACCACGATCTCCCATTCCGATGGGATGAACATGCCCAAACCTCTTTTGATGATATAAAAGCGGCACTCTCCAATGCCCCTTTGATTAGTCCACCCGACTATGACCGCGACTATATCCTCTACTTATCAGCCTCAGCTGTCTCAGTAGAAGGAGTTCTCATTCAACTAGGGGATGATGATCGTGAGCATGTAATTTACTATATTAGTAAAAATCTTTCAGAGCCACCCTTGAAGTACAATCATGATGAGAAAATCACCCTTGCATTTGTCCTCGCAGTCCAAAAAATACGACATTACATCCTGCTTCACACTACCAAAGTCATAGAAGATTCCAACCCCATGCAATACTTGCTCAGTCGTCGACAAATTAATGGTAACTTTGCCCGATCGATCATCATTTTTCAGGAGTATGACCTAGAATTTTCAACACCCAAGAGCAATAAATCCCTCATCCTCATCGAACTCATTATGGAATTTCCTTCTAATACTACCATTTCACCCATCAATATAGACTTCCCCAATGAACACCTCTTTTACATCCCCTTGAATGATCCCTGGTATGCAGATCTCCTCATCTACCTCCGAACACAGAAGTTTGGAAATCACCTCTCCCAGGATGATCGTCGATGTATTCGCCACCAGGCCCCTCATTGCCTCCTTATCAGTGACATCTTATATCGATGAGGGGTCGACACCATACTCTATCATTGTTTGACCATCGATGAAGCTGACAAAGTTCTGAATGATTGCCAAAACGATGCTTGTGGTGGCCACCTCTCAGGGATGTCCACCACCCAGAAAATCATTCGAGTAGGCTACTTATAGCCCACATTGTTTCATGACTACATCCATGCGGTAAATGATGTGACAAATGATAGCTTTACACCAACAAAGCATGAGCTACACCTTCTCTTCTACACCTCGTTGTCACTGTCAACCCCTTTTGCAAATGGGGAATTGACATCATGACATGCAACCCCCCATCAAGAAATGGACACAAATACATTATCATGGCAATCGATTACTTCACCAAGTGGGCTGAAGCCATGCCTACATTCAACAACATCGCTGACACTGTAGCACATTTTTTCTTTAATCACGTCATCTCCCACTTTGGAGTCCCACTACAATTAGTCTTCGATCACAGGAAACACTTTGAGAATGAGATTTTCGTTGAACTCTCCTCCAGGTTAGGATTCTCCCATGATTTTCCCTCCCCATACTACCCTTAGTCCAATGGACAGGTAGAGGCGGTCAACAAGGTCCTCAAAACCATGTTGCAATGCATGGTTAAAAAACATAAGACCAATTGGCATCATATGTTGTTTTCCACACTATGGGATTATCGCACAACAGTTAAAATGGCCACTGGATTTACACCATTTCATCTTGTCCATGGGGTTGAGGCCACTCTCCCCATCAAGTGCGAAATTCCCACCTTACGCACTGCTATTGAGCTATTACCCGACATTGCTCCAATGGAGCATCATTTGATGAACTTAAAGTCGTTGGATGAACACCATCGGTCTTCATTATAGAACAATGAGGCAGCCAAAAAATGGTGGAAGCCCACCTTTGATCGCCATGTGAACCTTCTCTCATTCAACGAAGGCGACCTCATCCTTGCTTACGATATCACTCACGATACCCTTGGCCATGGAAAATTAAATTCATTATGGCATGGACCTTACATCATCCAAAATTGCCTCACTAAAGGCGCATACATCCTAGCCTCTCTTGAAGGCCACCCTCTCAAATATCGCGTCAACGGGTTGTACTTAAAGAAATTTTACGCCTGAGCGTAGCCATTCTACACTAGGATTTTTCTTTTCTGTACATGTTTCGTAGAGTTTTTAATAATCTTTTTCCCCCTCCATGCCTTGCATCTAATCTACCATTTGTGTTATTTATAGATGCCTCCTCCATCGGCCTACCACATTAGTTATGCCGATGGAGCTATCTGATGGACACAGAATCTCAGTTCGGCTGCTTGGGCCCTCTATACCCCCTCACATGAGCTACTCGACTCCAATGACATATGTTTGGGCTCATCAACCAACAACCAAGAAGAATACATAGCCATCATTGGTCTCCTTGCCTAGGCCAATCACCACCATATTCATCACCTTAGCATCTTACTAGATTCCCATCTCATTGTTCTTCAGATCAACAATCTATACTGTGTCCGTTATCCTTGCCTCTTCCACAAATACCTACAAGTTAGAATTTTATCTCGACATTTTGATTCAATCACATTTACACATATTCCGTGACAATTCAATCAAATAGCAGATAATATGGCTAACCTAGTGTTAGATTGGCATTTATCACATCAAGATACCATTACATATACATAAACCATCAAAATTTTGTCACAGCATATAGATTAGACATCATAACAAACATCACAAACCATCATCACATGTGAAC
>JASDQU010370625.1:47921-69653 GCA_032191745.1 Picea mariana | reverse complement strand
ACCCTTTCCATGAGTATTCTCATCAATTTATAGGAGAGAATAGGTTAGTTGCTAGGATAATAATGATCCCAATAAATCTGGAATGCCAGCCTATGAACAACCATTCGAACACCAACTCATCATTCTAGAAGATTCCTTCTAGAAGAATCGAGAACTCATCCATTTTCCTTCTTTGGAAGCATGTTCGCACCCTAACCTTTAGCACAGTGTGAGAAGTTCGCACCCTGACTGAATGCAGCCTGCGGGAATTTAGGATTCTCGCAGGGGAGTAATATGCAGCCTGCGAACAGTCCTCAAAACATGATTTTTTTGGAAATGAATAAGTGAAACCTTTTTCAGGAAGGAGTCCTTAATGAGGAGCTTGATTTGTTGTCATCATAACATCACCATGACATTATCACGATGAACAAATTTGTGGATAACACCCACCCACTTCTGGTTCAGCTCCCAAGTCGATTTGACCCTCAAATCTGAACTAAATCTGAGTGGGGGGCTGGTCAAAGAACTAGAGGTGCCCTAAAAGGATCCTTGTTCCCACTAAAGACCGGTTGGATAATACCTCAAAGATTTGCTATAAAAAGATGCCATGGGTGCACTATATTTCCAAGAATCTATTTGTATTGTTATGCTGCCCATATTCTCCTGCAAGGAACCTCTTTCATCATTGGAGCATACAAGCACCATTTCATTGAGCTATTCACATCGCCTCTTGAGTGAATGAGCTTTGTATTTCTTCACCATTTCCTTTTAGTTTGCTATTTGTAAGAATATCTCTCACATTGGGGATTCAATAGCCCTACCTTGGAGGAAGAGGGGACCCATAAGCCTCCCTTTCTCTTTGGTTTTTTCCCACTAATACAATCTATCCATTGGTGGAATGAATATTGGCCAATTGTTTGGTCAATTTTGGTTATAATATCCTTATGCACTTTAGTTTAATTTCTTTTATTGTTATTAGCTTAGTTGTTTGTTTATTTCTTATGCTTGATGTTTCTAACTCTTGCACTCACTTATGTCTTGTTCATATAACCCAACTAAACTTGCAAGTGTCCCTCTTTTTCTCATTCAGGTGACAAAAAGGATACAACACTAAGAAATATGGAAGCCCAGTTACAGGAGGCACAACAACAAGCATTGTCAGTACAAGTACAGATGTAGCTACTCACCGCAGTTGAACGAATGAAGAGATCTTAGGAGAAGTGCACAATGCAGCAATAGATCACTTCCCTCCAAAGCAGGGTAATGTAAGTTGCGCAGAAGATACAACCTGTGGAGGATGAAGCATGCAAGGTGTTCAAAGAAATTGAGGGACAGGGATCGCAATTGGACCAAGTGGTTGCATCGGTAGAAAAACGCCTAGAAGGGCCTATTACATAACATATGATCCACGAGCTTACTAAGCAGGAGGCTCAGGCGAAGCAACAAGTCAAGGTAGTTCGAGTGAATCTCGAGGCTTTTAAGGCAGAATTATCCAGACCTGAGTGACTCGGGACGAGTCACAGGTGAGTGTTGGGGTCATGTTGGACCTCGACCAAGTTTTGAGGAAACCTTGGTCATTTTTGGACCACTTTTTGTAATTTGATGCATTGATGAAGGAAGGAGTGCTGAGGTGGAGTTGAGATCATGGATCTCACCAATTTTGCGGGCTATGTGGACCTAGTAAGGAGTCCTCTAGGGTTTTGTAATAGGGTTTATGGGATGTCGGCCCTTGGTTTCTCCCTTGTTTAGGCCTTTTTGTAAGGGGTTATAAAAGTATAAATAAGTAACAATGTATTGTAGAAAGAACACAACATAAGGAAAGGGGAAAGTGGCTAAGTGCAAGTAGTCA
This sequence comes from Picea mariana, assembly GCA_032191745.1. Lineage (NCBI taxonomy): Eukaryota > Viridiplantae > Streptophyta > Pinopsida > Pinales > Pinaceae > Picea > Picea mariana. The sequence continues at coordinate 67,825 of JASDQU010370625.1, read as the reverse complement.
ATTGGCTTTATGCAAGGGAATGTCTATGTAAGTATTTGTGCTTGATAGAAAGTTGGCTCTATGCTTTGACCTAGTTTTGGAAGGAGGATCTGGTGCTCTGTGCAAAGATCTCTTATCTAGTGCGAAGATTGACTCTGTGGCTTAGTGAAAAGGAGTGAATGAATGTAAGATTTAGAAGAATAATAAAGAAGATGAAGCGGTTTGTGGACGTAGCCCCACTCTCGAGTGCACCAAGTATATCTTGTGTCTTTGGTTTGCTTTGTGTTGTGTTGTTTATGTTATGAATCTTCTCAGTGCTTCTATGTAGGATAGATAGATATCTTGATGCTTAGTGATTTATTTGTGTTAAAGATAAATGAATGTTGTATCTAACTCAGTGCTATGTGCTAAGTGGTTGAAGTACTTAATCTTTATTGTTACTGTGTCGATCTATCTTTAGGGTATGTTCTGCGATGTTACTAAGATTAGGAAACTAATGCATGTCATATTATAAGTATTAAAAGAATAACCTGCAAGTGTTATTATCATAGATATATGTCCAATATTATTTACAGACACTTGCATCTTGTAACCCCCCCTTCTTCTACCTCAGGTGAGACTTTGCCTGCTTTGCAGGTGTTGCCGAAAGGGCCGTTAGTCAGGGTTTTGTTGGTGCATTGTTAAGCGTTGAACCTTGGGTCTGCCTCTGTGACAACATTCTTGATGCCAAAGGGAATCGACTATCTCTCAAACCTTTATGAGAACAACTTATGTAAACCAAAACCACCTTCTACTGCCATCGATGAGGATCAGCACTCAACGACTGTTATTTTTGTGTGGTTCCTTTACTCAGTTGAATTATTTACGACACCAAATCTGAGCGTATTAGGTGCAATGTTTAGTTGTCAATTCTTAATTCGGGTGTTAAGGTCCTTTAGACATGAGGTTTCACAAGTTCAAACAAACCAGACTAGGTGATAAGAGACATGAAAACAAACAAAGATAAACCATTTCTCGAAAATAAAATCGAGTCAAACAAATGAAGAAATAAGTGGTACCCAAAAAATGACAAAATTTGATAAGGCTTTTAGGGTGTGTTGAGTGCTCAATAGGAACCTACAAGAAAGTTAAAATACCACATGGAGGCTGAATTCTCAAAAGTATAGGGGAAAATCAGGCATACTACGTATTCATGTTGGACATTCATCAGTCTAATAGCTAATATGAATTTTTTGATATGGTCTTAAGGCAATCCTGAGGTTTCAGGGTCAAATTTAGGGAGTAAATTTTCTGGATGTTGGGGAAGGCTATGTACTCGTCCGAGGATTTCCAGAGCATCTCTGGACAACCACAGCTAATTATTCTAAGGTGGGTTCCCCCTTTATTCATTATGACCATTTTTGTTGGAGGCCACTAGGAGATATCTAGATCTTGGCAGTGTTTTTCCCCCACTTATCACCTGGAGGAAAGAAGCAAGTCATATAGCATTTTTAGAGTCTCTGATATTCTTTCTGCAGTTTGGACATGTAGTTTTCCCAATTCTAGTTTAGCGCCCCTTTTTAAGCATATCAAAATGTGCAATCAATGTGGGTGGGCCACTTTGAAAATCCGACATTCAGGGGATTTGAAGCACAGAATGTTCATATCTCGTGGAGGCCCGGACTCCCGAATTCATTAACCACCACTTATTGCTAATTAATTCAAGATTTATCCTTAAACATTTGGTGTTTCGGAACTTCGTCAATTCGAGGGTTTGGGAGCAGTGAATGTTGAGTTTGAGAATATCCCATAGTTACAATGTTGCGAAGTGATGTGGTAGTTCGGGACCCACTTCATCTATTCATAGGTTCAGAGAACTGTGCTCACTTTGAGTTGAAATTCCCTGGAGTGATGTGGTGGCCTGTCATCATATAGTTGACATGTCACATAAATAAAGGTGACACGTGTCACTTGAAATAGTACATATGAACGACCCAAATATGCTTGAAATGAGTTCCACATGTCATGATAGGAGAGTACCACGCGTCATGATAGAAGAGTGCGACACATTTCAACTTATTGATTCCATGCATCTCTAGCTCTTCGAGGTTCAGGAGTTCTTGAATACAAAGTTTGGATACCTCCTGGAGGGTCAAACTTGCGAAGTGATTAGCCAATGCTTATCACTAATTAACCCAAGATTAAGTCATGTTTAACATTTAAATATTTCGGAACTTCGGAGCCTCTAGTGCTTTGGGGCTCAGAGGTCTAATTTTTTTGTGAATTGAAATCCCCCAGACTGATAATCTCCCAAAGTTGACATGTCAACATGACGTCACTGTTGTTGACATGTCTGCATGACAAAGAGTAACACGTTTCACCTAGAAATGGGAAGATGATGTAACCCAACTGACCTGAAATGAGTGCCAATTTTCAACACCAATGGATGCCACATGGCTCCGACGTTTCGACATTCGGGATTTTTTGAGTGCTAAGTGTGGAGATATCCTAGATGGCTGATATTGCGAAACGACGTGGTGGTTCAACATTTAGGAGTTTTTGAAAAATATGAGCTCAGACATTTTGACATTCGGTAGTTGTGGAGTGAAGTTTGCGTAACTCTGCAATTAAACCTCGCACATTTATGGAACCCCGAATGTACGAGATTCGTTGATCTGATTGGCCTGTTGGATCTTTAACGTTGAAAATTTACCTTGTCTATTTTCACAATTCAGGCCCGAAAATGACTGCTCCAAATTGTTGCATTTTCTTCATGGGCATTCCCTATGCATACCAAAAGTCTAAGTCAACCTGTTGTGAGCTCAATCAATGGAAAGCATGATGAAAAGTATTCTGAACCAAATCACGACATTTAATTATCCTTCAAGAAAAACAAAAATTATGCAATACTATGGTTTAGATATTGTACAAGAAAATTAGGTGCGCATACATAAATTATAACCAATGAATTGACAGACTTGGATACATAACTCTGATGCTTGTTAAACATGGTTTATATAATCAAAGAGTCAGTGCAGTCTTGTGATGCTCACTTTTCTCCTTCGGATGCTCTCGAATTCAAATTACACACGCAATGAATTTGTTTAAAACCCTTCTAGATATTTAAACAGGGATGAACTTACCTTGTCGCATCAGCCATTCAATTCGAGTTATGAGTGTAATGTCATCAAATCTGCCACTAGATCTTCGAAGATGTTTAAACTTAAATTCATCAAGGGTTGACAATGGAGGTGGAGGTGGTAATGTGGTCTATCAGTGATTTCAAGATGTTTTTGTCTAATCGGTGCATGAGGTAGAAACTAATGCAGGATCGGGCATTAACTAGTTCCTTAAATGTCCAAAATCTGATCATATCTCACGCTGCAAATGGCCCATCATGTCACTCTTTTAGTTGGTGGATTGGTGGTCGGGATTGTGCTATGAACATTTTTTTGTATATCCTTATGAAAAAAATTCGATGCCGATTGATCTTTCCATACAAAGATAACGTAGAGAAGCTGACTAGGAGGCATGACTAGGACCTAGGCAGCCAAAATTGACTCGGGATAAAACTAGACCTTTCGATTCTCTTACATGGTAAAGACACGTGGCATTCACGACTAGTGTCTTCATTCACTCGTGTTAGTCAAAATCAGGACTTTATTTAAGCCATACATTTCTAAAACCCAAACCTAACTTGCCAACGCGTATCAAGGATCGACGATCGACAATAAACCTACCTAAGTGGTCTCGAATGGGCTCCCTCGAAAAAGTCTCAATGTCGAAAATGCATAGGGGATCGATGATCAGAGATAAATTTATCATGGTCGAAATGATTGTTGTGATATTTCTGGATTTCCCTCAATCCCGATAAGGTGCATCAGGGATCGGCTATATATTTACTTCCTTTTTTAATTCTTGTCTTTCTCGTATCTCCCTTGTTGGCCCTCGACCAATTTTTGCGGAAACCTTGGTCAGGTTTGGACCAATTTTTGGACTTCGACACATCGATTGAGGAAGGAGAACCTAGGCGAAGTATAGATCACGTATCTCACCGATTTTGCGGGCTATGTGGACCTAGTAAGGGGTCCTCTAGGGTTTTTGTAATAGGGTTTATGGGATGTCAGCCCATGGGTTCTCCCATGTTTAGGCCTTTTTGTAAGGGGTTGTAAAAGAATAAATAAGTAAGAATGTATTAGAATGAACACAACATAAGTAAAGGGGAAAGTGGCTAAGTTAAATTAGTTCTATTGGCTTTGTGCAAGGGAATGTCTATGTGTAAGGGTTTTTGCTTGATAGAAAGTTGGCTCTATGCCTTAACCTAGTTTTGGAAGGAGGATCTAGTGCTCTGTGCGAAGATCTCTTGTTCAGTGCAAAGCTCGACTATGTGGCTTAGTGCACAGGAGTGAATGAATGTAATATTTAGAAGAATAATAAAGAAGGTGAAGTGTTTGGTCGACGTAGCCCCACTCTAGGGTGAACCATGTATATCTTGTGTCTTTGGTTTTCTTTGTGTTGTGTTGTTTATGTTATGAATCTGCTCAGTGCTTCTATGTAGGAAAGATAGATCTGTTGATGCTTAGTTCTTTATCTGTGTTAAATATAAATGAATTCTAGATCTAACTCAGTGCTATGTGCTAAGTGGTTGAAGTACTTAATCTTTATTGTTACTGCGTCGATCTATCTTTATGGTGTGTTATGTGATGTTACTAAGATTAGGAAACTAATGCATGTCATCTTCTAAGTGTTAAAAGAATACCCTACAAGTGTTATTATCACAGAACTGTGTCCCAACTTGGTTACAGAAACCTATGTCCTGTAAACCCCCCTGCTTCTAACTTGGGTAAGACTTCACCTGCTTCGCAGGTGTTGCCGAAAGGGTCGGTAGTCAGGGTTTTGTTGGTGCATTGTTAAGCGTTGAACCCTGGGTCTGCCTCTGTGCCAACAAATGGTCCCGTTGTCGGGACCTGAAAATGTGATTTCTAGGAATTGAAGTAAAGAAGAAAGAAGCTTTGTGCGTAGATCTATTGCTAGAGTGCGCAATACTCTACTTGAATTGTGAAGCTTTGTGCTCATAAATAAATTTGTTCTACAGAAAAGAGGTAAGCTTTGTGCTTTGGTAAGAAAAAGATAAGTGAAATTTTTTGTTTTGAAAGAATGAACTTAAGTATGTTTGATAGATTATGTCCTAGTCTAAAGGCTAGGGCGTTGTTGAAAGAAAGAACTGATTTGAGTGAAATTAATGGAAATGAAGAAAGATATGTTATTCCTATGCATAGAAAGAGTTTTTGGACTAATAAGTGGATGCAGGAACCTAGAAAGAATTTTTTCAGATTGTAGATCCAGCACTGTGATCCTAGTGGTCAGCACAGAAGAGGTTGGGGAACATATAAGAGAAAAATAGGATTGACATTGTGCTATAATTGGAGAAGACCAGGACATCTTACTAAGGAATGCCCTCGCATAGGTCCTATTTTTCTTTGTTGTAAGATGTTTTGTCACAAGGTTGAGGATTGTCCAAGGATGATTTCTAAAGTCGAAAAGATGAACATACGACCAAAAAACTACGAAGAAAGTCAAAAGACTAAGGACATGTTACAGAAAGAATTAGAGGAAGTTCAGACTACATTAGTACAACTGAAAGAAATAATGGATGTTCACAAAGATGTCATTTTACCAGAGATCCTGAAAGTAAAACAACACATAAGTGGAACAATAGAATAATTCGACATAGACTGTGTCTTGGATGACGAAACACAAGTGAATATTATGACAGAAGACACTTGGAAAATTTTGGGAAAGACTACTGTAATACCTTCATTGGGAAGGATAGGATTTTTTAAGGGAAATATGATAACCCTATGTGGAAGAGTTACTAATGTACCTATTATTGTTCATGGAACAATGACTAAAGAAGAATTTGAAGTCATTAAGTTTGTTGGGAACAACACCCCTTTCCCACTTCTATTAGGTAAGCCTTGGATTGAGAAGGATCATATCAGGAGGAAAGCAGAGGAAGAAGCCACATAAAAGAAAAAGAAAGAACTAAGGGATTTCATAGCTAGAAACATAGACTGACTAATAGAAGAACGAGAGGACAAGTTGAAGCAACAGAATAAAGTAATAGCGTAGGAGGGACAGAAGGAAAGAGAATTATCTATCAAGGTTAAAATAATGCAAGAAGGCTTGAAGAACCTATCTATGCAAGAAAGAAGTATATCCACCCAAGAAGTATTAAGAGAAGGGATATTAACTTCAGACACTTTGAGGGAACCACAACAATGTCAAGCCATTGTGCTAGGAGAATATAAGATTAAAAATTGAAAGAGGATTCCAGAAACAATTAGAGAGACTCAGATCATAGGGAAGAAGGAAAGGAAGATTAATAAAAAGAAATCCAAGTTGGAAAAGCTACAAGAAGCTACAGAGAATAGGTGGAAGACTTCACAGACTAGAACCTCATAGGAGGCAAGTTCGTAGGATTTGAACCTCACCGGAACAGCAGGACCACGCAAAATGGGACTTTGCCCTAGCGAAGCTATATGACCGTTGGAGGCACCCCAACCGTTAGAATGATGCTCTGGAATGGTTAGAAAACACATTTATGGGCTGATGGACTGCTTTTGGATGTTGAGATCATGCCATAATGGATAGATTCACATGAATGGAAGAATTCCTAGCCATTGGAAGAATCCATTACGACGCTTGCTTAATTAACTCGTCAGTCGCTGCGTCGGGACCACTTTTTGCCACCCATGATTACCTGAGCTAACAGAGAATTTTCTAAGTGTTAAGATGTGTTATCTGAAGCTATACCTCATCATCCATTTCTCTACCCCACCTATCTATTCTCCTACCCTGACCCGTCTGTTTAAAAGTGAGAACGCTAGGCGAACCCGGTGAACTAGAGAAGTCTGTCGAGGAAGTCCTTAAGAAGCTAATGGAAGATAAATTTACATATGAACATATCCAGGCATAGTCGACTAGGGGACTGTAGGCTTCCCCTTCGACTAGACGTCGCTCTGGCCGTGTTAACCCTGTGACTGAGTGGCAAAGTAAACACCACAGTGATCTGGCTAATGTGAATTAAATCTCATCGATCTTACCAGAGTATATCCCACCTTTGGTTGGCGTTGTTACCCATGACAGCATTCCCCGAGACTATGAGTACACCATGTTCACCATGTACATTTCAAAAGGAATACATGTAGTTGGAAGTCAGTTGGGACAGATCCCATTGCTGAAAAGCAACAACTTCAATCTATGCGATAGGAAGAACTATGCTATGCTAGTGCCACACCGCTACCTAATGAAGTCAACAAGGAATAAGCCTCACCTCATCTCCCAACCATGGATTAACGTGTTGGCACAGTCCACTATGATGAATGTGATGAAGATTCCCCATTTTGGTCGTCACCAGGAGGTTAACGCTTGCATTAAATGCATCTTGTCGTGATATCATGGAAGATGCATGTGGCTCGACTAGAGGATTACTGTGGATCCGGTGTTGATCCACAAAATAAGAGGCTTAAGAATGAAGGGACCCGACCCTTAGAAGTTTTATCTAGGGAAGGCCTCAGACCATTCCCTTTCACAATGCATCAAGGAAGCTTATGGAGAAGTCAAAAAAGGAAAGAAAGGTTACAAGGTATCCTCTATACAGGATGGCATAGTACACCTCACCTGCCAACTCATAGCTGGCAAGCTCGTAAGAAAGAACTGCCCCACACAGGTCACCAGGTTCGTGGTTGACCTCGTAGGAAAATGTGTGGAGGGAATGCAGATGAATTGAGCAAGTTACCTCATCAACGAACTAGAGAAGGATTGTCACAAAGCCTGGGATTTGGGATATGAATTCCACTACAACTGGCTGATCATTTTGATCGCATTTGTCACTTGCAAAATGCCTGAAGGAGCCACATTTCCACTGATCAATCCTTTGGATCCATTGGCCGCTAGGTTTTAAACCTTGTGGTACACCAACGAGATGACGAAGAAGAGGCAGTCCAACATAGTATTTCATGCATACTATCAACAATTGAAGGTTGACATCGATTCATTTCCACACATGACACTGTGCACCCTGCACTAGTACAGACCGATAGCAAAGTTTTGCACATATCCAGATTTCATCTACATCACTATGCACTGAGATGATAAAAAAGAAGAGTTACAGTCATACTACAATTTAACAGATGAATACATGGAGCATATTAGAAATTAATGGTCGGAGGAGTTCCTTGTACCTGTTGCTGATACAAAACTCTCTGACACTGACACCATAGGAAGCCCCATGGTCACCTGGGTTGAGCATGTTAGACAGTCCAATAGGAAGAAGAAGAAGAAGAAAAAGCAGGAGGAAACCCAGGATATAGAGAGCGATGAGGATGACAATGCCTCTGAAGATAATGGGTCTGAATCACCAAGAGGAGGAGGAGACGAAGCAGATGGACAAGGAGGAGGGGATGAAGGAGAAAAGAAAGGAGAAGGCGAAGCTACACCACCTCAAGATTCCCCTACTTAAATAGTAGCACCATAGAAGAGGAAGGTTTCTACAAAGAGACCTTCAACAAGGAAGAAGACGCGTGCTAATAAGCCTCAGTTGGAGGCCATGCTCACAAAGGACGATATCAGTCTAGTCCACGGAGCTATGTAGGACACTTCCGAGGACATATTGCAGAGATATGGATAGAAGAAGGAGAAGCTCTATGGAAGGGTCAAGAAATAATTGAAGGAATTACAACAAGTTAGTCACTTGGTCCTTGCAGTACCTATTGCACCCTCCTCATCACAGATCACAGAATTGGGGGATAAATCAGCCCAACTGTGAAGACTTGCATATGTGATAGAAGCTCGAATTTAGAAAATCCAGGAAGAGAAGGAGAAGGCTACAAAAGCCTTGAAACAAGAGAAAGATGAAACATTAGAACAATTACAAGTAGCGTGGTACAATATAACCACCTATGAAAGTGAGAAAGAAGAGTTTCAGGCGATGATCCATGAGGAAAAATCCCAGCTATAGAGAGAAAAGGAGAAGTTTCTCACAGAAGGGGCCATAGTCAAAGAAGCGGTGAATAAAACATGTCGCTATGTTCCAGGTTTGGCACAAGAGGACCAAGAATCAATCAAGGATCAAGTATTGAAGCTAGTAGAGACCATCCAGCAGCTTCAGACTAGAATAATAGAATTGGAAGCCCAAGAAGTACCGAGCACTTCGCAGGAGGTGTGTGACTAGAGGGAGGAAGTCGATAAGAAAACAGTAGTAAGGATTAGAGCCCCCACCTCAGAGTGCAAGCAGCTGAGCGATAGAAGCACATAGACATATGAATGTCTCACAGAAGATCCAGAGCTAAGGAAGCTGGAAGAGCAGTTACAAGAGGTGCAACAATAGACATTATCAGTACAATCACAAATGTAGCTACTCACCACAGATGAAAGAATGAAGCGATATCAGGAGTAGTGCATAGTCCAGCAACAGATTGCTGCCCTCCAGGGTAGGGTAATGGAAGTCACACAGAAGCTACAACCTGTGCAGGATGAATCCTACAAGGTTTTCAAAGAAATTGAGGGACAAGGCTCGCAATTTGACAAAGTGGTTGCATCAGTAAAACAACACCTAGAAGGGCCTGTTACAAAACAAACGATCCACGAGATTGCTGAGCAAAAGGCTCAGGGAAGCGGCAAGTCAACGAATATTGAGTGAAGCTTGAGGCTTTCGAAGCAGTGTTATCTAGACATGAGTGACTCAGGAAAAATCATAGGTGAGTGTTGGCGGCCTGTTGGCCCTCGACCAAGTTTTGAGGAAACCTTGGTCAGGTTTGGACCACTTTTTGGACTGTGACACATTGATCGAGGAAGGAGCGCCCAGGCAAAGCTGAGATCGTAGATCTCACCAATTTTTTTGGCTATGTGGACATAGTAAGGGGTCCTCTAGGGTTTTTGTAATAGGGTTTATGGGATGCCAGCCCATGGGTTCTCCCATGTTTAGGCCTTTTTGTAAGGTGTTGTAAAAGTATAAATAAGTAAGAATGTATTGTAGAAAGAACACAACATAAGGAAAAGGGAATTTGGCTAAGTTCAAGTAGTTTTATTGGCTTTGTGCAAGGGAATGTCTATGTGGAAGGCTTTGTGCTTGATAGAAAGTTGGCTCTATGCCTTGACCTTGTTTTGGAAGGAGGATATGGTGCTCTATGAAAATATCTCATGTCCGGTGCAAAGCTCGAATTTGTGGCTTAGTGCATAGGAGTGAATGAATGTAAAATTCAAAAGAATAATAAAGAAGGTGAAGTGGTTGCTGGACATAGCCCCACTCTGGGGTGAACCGCGTATATCTTGTGTCTTTGGTTTGGTTTGTGTTGTGTTGTTTATGTTATGAATCTGCTCAGTGCTTCTATGTAGGATAAATAGATCTGTTGATTCTTCGTTCTTAATTTGTGTTAAAGATAAATGAATCCTAGATCTAACTCAGTGCTATGTGTTATCACTAATAGTTGTCTAGGGCTGTAGGCCATATCCATGAGTGCAAAGAACAACACTCGAGTGACTCAGTCCAGACTTGAATCAAGAAACATGTAGGTTTAAAGATTTCAGTGGTTGAGATTCCATGTGAATTTCTGATCGGGGGTTCACGGGTTTCAGAATTCAAAATTCCTCAGAGTTTAACACCAGAGAAAAAGGTCTAAGGTATAGAAACCCCGAAGTAAGTATGATTCATTGATCTTTGAAGGGGACAGGTCGCATCCATTCCAAGACTTCAGGGAAATGATCTTCAGGATAATTGAAGTGAGAAGTGTGCATAATCCCTGAGCCCTGAAATGTCGATGGGTTGAAGTATTGATTGTCGATATGCCAAAGTCCTGAAACCTAGGATTCATGGGAGTCGTCTGATCTAGTGGAGATAGGTAGCAGTGGATTAAAAATTTCGTGGAATCATTCTTCGGGGGTTTTCAAATGAGCCACAAGCAATTATTGTGATTCACAAAATTTTGAAATAGATCCGGTTCATTCAAACTAGTGGAGCACGTGGTGCCTGATCGACGATTTTGTGGTTTCGTGCATCAGGAAATCTGAAGTCAGGAGTATGAAATCTCTCGATAAGAGAAGTCCTGAAACACCTTGGGAATTTTGGGCCCATGGTCATGGCTTGAGGTCGGATGCAAGACAATGCGGTGAAGGAGAAGCTGGCACCAGGGGCTCTTAGAGCGAGAAGGAAGGGGCGTCGATTTCATGGATATTTGCAGAGACTCGAGGTGTCAGGATTGACTTGAAGAAGTCGTGGGAACTGCCTTCAAACATTCATGGGTTTGAGGCCTCGTCCTGATCCCAATGAAGGAATTTATTGAAGATAAGGATGACAATTGAAACCTCTTCTCACCCCATAAATGGAAAGCATGGAAGAATTGGCCGTGGAGGTAGACTGTCAACCCAAAGTTCCCCTGTCAACAGATTTTCCTGCAAAGCCCATACTGATCTGATCTTGTGTCTGATAGAAGAATGCAAGTGAATTTTGATAGAAGAAAATGTGGACGTTGAGCCTTTAATGCAGCAACCAAAGCACGCTCCTAGCATGAGCTAGTGGCTCTGAGTATATATACTCAATTTTGATATTATGTAAGGGTATATGGTAGAGAAAAGCTCTTGTATTGTAAAGTTTTAGTAAAGCCTCTAGCTTCTAGTTATGTATTGGTATTTGAGACTTATTGTTTTATCTAAGTCATCTTTCCTTACTCCGTATTATGATGCGTCTGATACTGATTTTCCATGATTGAAGGATTCACATGGATTATTGTGACTGTGTTGTAATGGATGCTTGATTCCAGTGCTGTCATAGTGTTTTCAGTTTCCTGAAGCTCTGAATCTAAGAAGATCATGTTTTCTAAGTTTTTCCTCCTTAGGCTACTGGAAGACCTCATGTTCATAGTAGACCTTTACATTTTCTTCTCAAGTTCTTCCTCCTACTCACCCTTACTACAACTTACTGACTGAAGTTAGATCAAGACCTCACCTATCCGTGCTTACCATCCCAGCTTTCTGAGTTAAGATTATACTTTCCTGAGACTGTGCCCATTCAACCCTATTTACAACCAACTTGTGATATAAAACTCTGATGAGTATTAGGCTTACCTCTGTCATAATCCAGGGGTGACTTCTAGTGCTAACATTTATGGCGTCGTTGTTGGGGAATGAATTGAATAATTTTCCCTGGGATTGAATGACAATAAAGTTTCTGATTCTAAAGGTGCATCAAATATCAGAACCATTGAAGATTTCACTTCCACCTGGCGACTCCATTGTGGTGAATCCACTGTTTCCACTCAACTTTTTCAGTTGTGGCTTCCTCTAGCACACCTAAAGCTGACCCAGAGGAGATTTCTCGATAAAGCTTTTAGCAGTTTCTTTCTCATCTTGAGAAGTTCCCTGGGAGAACAAAGACAATCAGATCTGTTCTTTGATGGTGAACAAAGACCATACACATTCAAATTTGCACATCTTTCACCTGGTGACTCCATGCCTAAAGAATCCATTGGTGACTCCACTAGTTTGAAATGAAAGAGACTTCGGCTCTGAGCTATGCATTCTATGATTTTTCGAAAATAGTCAGTTTCCCAAATCCATTTCCTAATAAAGATGCATGGGAAGATATCCTCCCTGAATTTCAAGCAAAAAGTTCGGAGGTACTAGCTGAGTGTAACACCCTGTGTCCCCCATATTGTAAATATAACTAGACTGGCCAAGAACTATGGAAAACTCATAAATGTGAATATGTGATGTAAATGGACCTTGAGGAAAAAGTTCAATGAATGTGAATAACATTTTGAATTTATTGCAGGACTGCTGAGAGGGGATGTGCAGAAAAAGACACCACAATGGCGGTGGAAGGCACTTGGAAAGGTTGCGTTAACTTCCACTGAGAATTAACACCGTATTTGGACTCCACTGGCCCGGAGAACCAAAAGCGGCTCACTGGCCCCGAATTTAATGTCTCGCAGGCTGGTAGGTGGATGTCTTAATGAGGGATGGGATGGTAAGCCACCCATCCGTAGAGCCGTCAGGCCTGACCAGACGCGAGGGTAATCGCGCCACACGTAACTTCACAAGAGGATAAGGCGTAAGGTAGAAGTGATTGGGGGGGAAGATGTGAGGGGAAATCTGGCATTATGCAAAGTGAGTGATAGCAGAGAGGAAGGATTGCAACCTTCACTCCTGGTCACTGGCAAACAGAGACGCAGTCTCACAACATCGTGGTCTCAACTCGAGGGTGTCTAGTGGTAAATCCGCTGGGAGTCACTAAGACTACGATTGGGTGGAAACGAGCACCCCTCTCAGTAGTTTCTTAACCCTGGTGTCATTTCTGATAAGTGTTTTGCCTCTGGAACCTTGAAATATATATGTATTTTGATAATTATGCTCATAAGCCGCGGAATTGTGAATGTTTTCATTTTAAGAATGTCTGAGTAGTATTTTGATCAGTACTAGTAGTTGTATATGCTTATAACAGAAGAAACCACACATGACTTATGTTGATAAATGAGTTTAATTATGCATAAGTTGAACCAAGTCAGGCTCTTAGCCCGTTCTCAGGAAATTGTTTACCCTTATCCGTCTCCAGGGATGCCCTGGAATAGATCTCTTCACAGAGATTCTCCTCCTGGAAAGGTTTACCAAGAACCTGGAAAAAGGACTTGAATGAGCAAGTCTTAACAACCCTGTACGAGGAGGAATGACCCTCTTAAAATCCTGAAGTAGCAGCGTAGGGATAAGTATCGATCAATGGATGAGACCCCATCGGAAGACCCATGGTCATTCACGATCGTTAGATTGACGAATGAAACAAGGTCATTACATACCTTGACCCTTTTCCTCTATCTTCGTGAATAGTGAGGAAATCGGGATCGTAGACCCCCACATTCCATGAGAACATCTAGACCGTTGATTTTTCCACATCCATGAAGTAGTGGAAGAGTGCACAAGGTGGGACAGATCTGAGCCATTAGATCTTAGCTAGAAAAAACCGACAGCCATTGGATCTGTTAAGAGATGCATGAGGGTTAAGCCCTCGTGAATAGGAGGTTGAAAGTTCCGATAAGAGGCGTGGCCATCAGGATATCAGCATTCGTGAAATCGGGAGTCACGATGACATGAGGTCGAGAACTTTCATAGTGAAAATCCTGAAATCAATATGAGCCATCCATCATAAAAGGACACGTGGACAAGATCGGGAGCCCCGTCAGCATTTCGGAGATCGAAGGGGCAAGATGTCGGAATATCTCAGCAGCGGAAACCCCGAAATCGCGAGAAGTGATTAGGACCGTCTGTCATAGGAGAACGCGTGGTGGCAATTGGAGCATGGGGGAAAAATCCCGAAAGGAAATTCATCCATTGGGAAAACGGGAATCCCATGGACAAGAAGTCCATACACTTCGAAATTGCGAAGTCCGAAATCCCGACAAAGTGAAAAGCATCCATTGTAGGGCCAACTGTCATTATATCAGCATATCAGGATTCGGCGGATCGTGAATCCTGAGGACGAGTACATTTCGGCAGTGGAAAGTCCTAAAACTCGACAGGAGATAAGGCTGCGGTCTTGTGAGATAGTGGTCACGTGGGCCAAGAGTTTAACCAAGAGGGATAACATGTAAAGGACCATATCGGTGAATTGGTTCATCGAGAATCGCAGAATTGGGACTCTTGTTGACAAGAGTTCAGGATTTCCCATGGTGGAAACCCCATAGTAGATCTGAGCCATCCGATTGATGGAGGCCACGTGTCGAGATATTAACTGCATCAGGAAACCGGGGATCGAGGATTCGAGAGTCCCGTGATCGAGAGTCCGGATTCTCATGATGATAAACCCCAATGAATGGATGACATTCTTTCGGAGGATCTCAGGTTCTGTAATGACCGTTAGATGTAGAGATGAGACGTCAACTTATGTCAGGACGCGAATATGCTTTAGGATAAGCAGCAAGCATATCTATATGGCCAGAGTCCACCTGTCCAAATCTACAGTTGAGGTTCCATTCTGGAGCCCCCTTACTGTTCTGCCTTTAGCGGTAGGGGGGGGGTCCAGAATTGGACGTGCAACTCTCGAATGGTCGAGATTAACTCATCATGATCAACGATGCTCAAGTGGATTCCAGACCCCCTTGCCATTCTGCCTTTAATGGGGGGGGTCCGGAATAGTGTGGCGTGTGAAGTGGGGCCCCCCTCCTGTCATGTCGACTACCGTGTCGAGTTTCCCTTTCTGCCACATGTATTCCACTTAACCGCGCGAAGGGGCCTGTTCTCATTGGTGGTTCTCTACCCCTGTTGGGATGTGTTCCTATTGGCCATTCACTGACCCTGTAGGGATTCACCCCATTGGCCGATCGCAAGCCCTGTCGGGGTTCGGTGGTGGCACAGTCGAACGATTAGACATTACTGTAGCACCGAGGTGCGAAATACAAATAGGCACTGCATCCAAATTGAACCATGATCGTGACCCACGATCACATGGGAACGAAGAAGGAGAGAGAGAAAGAGACAGCTTACGTTGGGCCTCCATGGATATTTAGGGGTTCTGGTCCAGCAAAAGACCAGAAAATTTTTATCTAGGTAGTGGGTATGTGACAAAGTGGTATCATAGCATGGTTACAACACTCGGCCTGATTGGGCTCATGCATGAGTCACGTATAAGCTCCGTTCAAAGTACTCCTACGAGGAGCAACCCCCTAACGTAACTCTCTTTCCCAGGATTGAAAAACTCGGAGACGAGAACCCAACTGTGTATGCAAGTGAAAGAATTATAAATTATGCACAGATTATAAAAATATATCTAACACTTGACTAACAATCAGCGTTTGTCTTTTCACCTAAGTGGACGATCAGCCACGGGAATTTACAGACGCAGAGAATGGTGACTCACCAAGAGATGGGAGAAGGCTCCCACAATAGAGATGAAGATTCTAACGAAAGAAGAGCAATAGGAACCCCTCCAGACATATCCGAGACTGTGAGGAGTCTCATGGTTGAGTTGCAAAGATGCAAGGCCAACAATGAAAGGATGATGAAAGAACAAGAAAAGCAAACTGAAATTAATGCAGTGTTACTGCAGAGCTTATCCGACCTACAGTGACAAATGCAACATGAACCTGAAGTACAAAAACATGGTCGTATCAGTGGCCATACTGAGAGGAGCACCTCAAAAAAGTTCCACCCCAGAGGTAAAGGACCCGTTCCGGACGATTCCACTAAGAAGGAAGCTAGTGATTCAGAAGGCTCTTCCAGTAGCAGGACCAATTCCTATCCCCAAAAGAAACAGAAGAAAAAAAAGACTTCCAAGAGTCATAAATTTGAGGAATTCAGAAAGGCCAAACCTCCCTCCTTCGACAGTGAGATAAAGAAGGGAGAGGAAGCCAAGGCCTGGCTACTTGGACTGAAGAAATATTTCAAAGTCCATGATTTTTCAGAGAATTTGAAGGCCCAAGTGGCCACTTTCAATCTAAATGGAAAATCTTCCATCTGGTGGGAAGATCTTAAGAACATGAAAGGGGTCTGCAAGGAGGACCTGTCTTGGAAACGGTTTGAGAAGTACTTCCGGAAGAAGTATTTGTCGGAAAGATATTTCGACGAGAAGGCTAAAGAGTTTTATGAACTCAAACTGGGGCAACTCACTATAGAGGAATATGTCAATAAATTCCTTGACTTATTGAGATATGTACCCTACATCAAAGCAGAGAAGGTGAAGGTGCAACGCTTCATCAGTGGGCTACCCAAGGAATATCAGAACCGAATTGAATTTGATGAGCCAAAGACCTTAGAAGACACTATACGAAAGGCAACATATTGTCATGGACAATATGGACATCGGGTAGAATCTCGTGGAGACTGGAAACAAAAGAGTGGTTCAAGATTTCAGAAAAAGGGGAGCAAATCCTCAGCATTTAAAAACTACAAAAAGAACCCCAGAATGAACTTTCCAACCCAGAGTGTACTCCAGCATAAATTTCCCTCGGTGGATGGAAATAAAACTTCTGGACCTATACCAGTGAAAACTAATAACCCAAAGAAAGAACCTCTGAAATGTTGGGGCTGCGGAGAAGAGCATCTCCTGAGAGACTGTCCACACCGACAACAGAACAGTCGAAAAGTTTATAACATGCAGGAATCTACCACAGTCAATGATGTGGCAAGGAGTGTGCCACAGATTTATGCAGCCTTGGATAATAACCAAGTTGACCACCAAGCTTCAGTGGTGGAAATAGAAGGTATGATTTTCAACTATCTAGTGTCTGTTTTGATTGACCCTGGTTCAAATTTGAGTTATATGGCCCCTAGAGCTATTGATCAGTGTAAACTACAGCCACAGAAGCAAACCAAGCCATGGTTGGTATAGTTAGCCAGTGGCACCAAGAGAAAGGTAGTAGAGGTCATACTAGCCTGCCAATTAATGTTGGGGAATTCCCCACCCAAGCAACCCTTAATGTATTACCCCTGGGATCATATGACCTGTTGATTGGTATGGATTGGCTGGCCGCCCATAAAGCCAAACTATATTGTTACCATAAAACCTTAGAATGTGTGAGCAAAGAAGGAAAAATGATAACCCTCCAAGGGATTCGAAAACCAGTCTTGGTGAGACAAATATCAGCTCTGCAAATGAGAAAGTATTGCCAAAAGGGATGTCCCCTATATGCTATACAGGTGTTGAAAACAATCGAAGGCACTAAGACAATCCCCAATGATCACCCTATCCTAAGAGAATATAGAGATGTGTTTCTGGAAGAGGTATCGGGTCTACCTCCGAGAAGAGACATTGACTTCTCGATATAACTCGCACCAGGAGCGGTGCCGGTGTCTAGGACACCCTACCGAATGAGCACACCTGAGTTAGTTGAACTCAAATTGCAATTGAAAGAAATGATGGAGAAGGGTTATATTCAACCCAGCGTGTCCCCGTGGGGAGCACCAGTCTTGTTTGTGAAAAAGAAGGATGGCACCCTTAGACTGTGTATCGATTATAGAAAACTCCATAAAGTAACCATAAAGAACAAGTACCCCTTGCCCAGGATCGATGATCTATTCGATCAGTTGGGAGGAGTGTCTATTTTCTCAAAGATTGACTTGAGGTCGGGATACCATCAAGTCCGAATCAAGGGTGAAGACATCCATAAAACCACCTTCTGGACACGGTATGGTCATTATGAGTTTTTGGTAGTGCCATTTGGGTTAACCAATGCCCCTGCCACTTTCATGTGCTTAATGAACAATGTACTCAATAAATTTTTAGATAAATTTGTACTAGTTTTCATTGATGACATATTAATCTACTCTAAGAATAGAGAAGAACATGAAGAGCACCTTAGACTTGTGCTGCAAGTGATAAGAGAGCATCAGCTCTATGTTAAATTCAGCAAATGTGATTTCTTTCAGAAGCAAATACACTACTTGGGACATGTTCTGTCTGAGAAAGGGGTAGCAGTAGATTTTGNATGCTAAATTCAACAAATGTGACTTCTTTCAAAAGAAAATACACTACTTGGGACATGTTCTGTCTGATGAAGGAGTAGTAGTAGATCCTAACAAGATCAGGTCTATCATGGAATGGCCTACTCCAAAGGATGTCTCAGACATCAGATCCTTTATGGGATTGGTGGGATACTATAGGAGATTTATAAAATATTTCTCCAAGATTGGTTGTCCAATCACTGCCCTCCAGAAGAAGGGGACAAAATTATTGTGGACACAACAATGTGAAGAAATATTTCAAACCTTGAAACATCTACTAACCCATGCACCTGTGTTGAAAATCACTGATCCAGAAGCTAACTTCCTTGTGTGCACGGATGCCTGTAAGGAAGGACTCGGAGGAGTCCTTATGCAGGAAGGAAAGGTGATCTGTTATGAATCCCGAAAATTGAATGAAAACGAGGTCAATTATGTGACTCATGATCTAGAACTCGCTGCCATAGTGCATGCCTTAAAAATGTGGAGGCATTACCTCTTGGGAAGAAAATTTGTGCTTATGACAGATCATTGTGGATTACAGTATTTGTTTGATCAACCAAAGCTTAATGCTAGACAAGCCAGATGGATGGCCCTCCTTAGCCAATTTGATTTTGAAATCAAACACATAAAAGGGAAAGAGAATAGGGTGGCCAATGCCCTTAGCAGAAGCATGAGGACAATTCACCTGGCAGCGGTGAGTACCTGCGAGACAGATGTCAAGAACAGAGTAAAAAAGGCACAAGAAACAGATCCCTTCATTCGAAATGTGACCCTGTACCTACAGCAAGAACCTACTGGAGCAAAATATGAAGGCTATCAGATGACTGAAGGAGGCTTTCTCACTCACAAATATAGACTGTAAATTCCCAATTTTGATGACTTGAAGAGGTTCATCATGGATGAACTACATAAACGACCCTACACTAGTCACCCAGGATACCAGAAAATGATCACTGCCACCTGGAAACAATTTTATTGGCCTAGATTGAAGAAGGACATAGCCAAATATTTGGCCCAATGCATAGAGTGCCAACAGGTTAAAGTAGAACATCGACACCCAACAGGACTATTACACCCTTTACCCATCCCAGAATGGAAATGGGAAACCATCTCCATGGATTTTATCACTAGATTGCCAACTTCAACCAAACAGAATGACACCATTATGGTAATGGTGGATAAACTGAGCAAGTCCGCTCATTTCATTCCCGTCAAATCAACCTGCAAGGCAATAGATATCGCCCAGATATTCATGAAAGAGGTGTTCCGACTGCATGGTATGCCGAGAGAGATAATCTTTGACAGAGACACAAAATTTACTTCCAATTTTTGGAAATCACTAATGGTGGGTTTGGAGACCAAATTGTTGTTCAACACCGCCTACCACCCTCAAACCGATGGATAGACAGAAAGAGTGAATCAGATATTAGAGGATATGTTAAGGATTCATGTAATGAATC